>OX456525.1:3879991-4098079 GCA_949748255.1 Eustalomyia histrio
AAATAATCCACAAGAAGAATCAAAGTTTTTCATTTTTTTTTAAATTACAGCCAAAAAACATCGGAAGGTTATTTTTGCGCCACCCTGTATAACGAAATTTCGCCTGGTGTTCCAAGGAATTCTATCGAAAAATTGTTCACATACAAATCGCTGTCGTTATAATGTTTATAATAAAAATTCACTGGCCACTTAAGTTTGGGACGCATATTCTTAAAAATTGTGCGCTTAAAAACACTTAAATTTTGCACACTCAATACTAAAAATAGATTAAGTACTAATTTTGGTGACAGTTTGGTTTTTGATTATTAAAATAAAGAATCTTATGTAAATCAATGCAAATTAAATTTACTTTATTTTCTCAAAAGGTCAATTTACTGAAGATGGCTCATTCATAGGACAATATGTACCAGGAAAATTACAGCCACCTGTAAGTCCACAGCCGGCTAATAATACACCAGCCTCGCATACACCAACAGCGCCTTCAGCTTCCACACAACAAAACAATACAAACAATGCTACAACAGCTGCAGTAGCAACTTATGTTTAAATAATCAATTATTCCTAATTAAAATTGCAAAAGAACAAAACAAAAACTACATAAACGCAATTTAAAAAAAACCATAATTATTTTTTTAAATATTGCTTTTTTAAAAATGCTTAAAAATACTTAACATATTATGATTTTTTATTTTCTTTGCAAATTTCTTTGCAGCTTTTTTCTAAAGAAAAAAAAAACACATTCTAAATTTTTAGTCAGTAAACCTTTTCAAAAGCCTTTAACAAGAAAAAAAAATAAATATTAATATGTATATTTTATATAAGATTAAATAAAACAAAAATAATAATTAGGTTTAATAAATATTTATGAGGATGGTGTATAATTTTTTTGTTGTCGATTAGTTGCATAGAATTTAAATGTGCTAAGTGCATAAATAATAACCATTTAAACAAGAATCTCAATATGTATTTGCAATTTCTAATTTCGTTTTTCCCCCCCTTCTTTTCCAATGTGTAAAAATTATAATAATAAAACAAATAATTTATCAGTGTAATATTAATGATATGTTTAAAATATTTTTTTTTTTGTTTTACATATTGTATAAAATACATAAAATATGTTATACACAAAAATGTCTTAGGTCGGCTAACTTATCAAAAATAAGCTCAATTTAATGATATACAGGGTTATTTTTCTCCTGGTTAAGGAAGCTAAGTTGGCCTTTAACCATAACCCTTAGTAAAATTGGCATAAAAATAACTGTGAATAGTATAAAATTGAGAATACTTTTGGATAAGTTAGCCGACCTTAAAAAATTAATTCATTTTCTTTTTATTAGTCGTGTTCAATTTTTTTTTTCAACATTTCTTAAATTATTTTCCTCAAGACAAGATCAAGGAAAATTATGATGAATTTAAGAAAATAACTTGCTTTAACTATATATTTATATAAAACTACATAATAAGAATAGTGAAAAAATATACATTTTATAAAATCAAAAAGGAAAAAAAAATATTTAAAAATTTTGTATGCCTAATAAAAAATTAGAAATTAGATAATTAAACATTAATATATACAATTATTTAATGCTCAATTTACACTGCAACCAAATTCCTTGCAAATTTTTAATAAAAACTATAAGTTTTTAAAAACTATTAATAGTTTTTGGTTATAGTGTAAATTGGGTCTAATATTAATTTCTTAAAAAAAAATAAACATGAATTTGTGCTTGAAATACTTTTAAAATATTAAGAGAAAATAGATTTAATACTCCTTTAAATTATATCAACTTCATAGATAAACTAAGTTTCTATTTATTATTATTATAATTCTTCCTTTTTATAAATTGCATTTGTTTATTAAATTTTAAAACATGTTATTGGTGATGATCCCCGATATCTACAGGCTGCTTTTTTTATTGCTATAGAATTTTGATTTTGAAAAAAAACATATACAAAATTTTGAAATGATTTTTATTTTTACAGTTTTATTTTGTTTTTTATTCATTAAGATTTTTCTCCATATATAAACGAAGTTTTGGAATACCTAAAGCCTACTAAAAAGGCAGAGCTAAAACAAAACACATTCTTGTCTTTTAAGGTCGGCTAACTTATCTAAAAGTATGCTTAATTTAATACTCGGGCATGTTCTGTATTGCACTTTTAGGTGAATATTATATTTATTTCTTAATTTCGTTTAATTTCATTGAAAATTTAAGTGAATTATGATTGAAAATTTGCCATTTTATGAAATAATGAAAATCGAATCAAAAAAAAACTGTAAACCCTAACTTAATTCATGGGGATTTAAATTTACACTAATTCCAGAACATTCTAGAGTTATTTTTATGCAACTTCGCTACCGTAACCGAGAGTAAAATTTTTATTAAAATATTTCTGGATGGTGTTAAATTAGGCCTACTTTTAGATAACTTCCCAGCAAAACCATGGTATCAACTACTTGCCAGCCTCTCATTATTTTTTGACTGTTCGTAAGCGAGAAGGTAACGACCACCCATTACTTTGAGTTTTTTTAATAAGAAGGTAATGACCACTCATTGGGCTCATCGCGAACAAAAATAATTAAGAAAGTAAATAGGTCGGTAAGTAGTTGATACCATGGTTTTGCTGGGTTAGCCCATTTTAGTAATTAAACACGCGGTTAAGTTTTTTTATTTTATTTGAAAGTTCATTATTTAACATGTAGTATTTTTAATCAATTCTAAATACACATGGAATGCAAAGACCTGCTTTAAAAAATTTTAGAGAGGAAAATTTTTCAATTCATTATTCGGCTAAATAGGATCGCACAAATTTTTTTTTCCCAAAATGATAACATAGCGTTCTCCTGATGATTTCCCACATAATACTGAACACAAATTTGATATTTAAATTATAATTTTTCGTAATTTAATGTAGAATTTTGTAATGTGTTGAAAATTTTTTAAATTAAAATTTATTTATGTTAAAAAATTAATTAAACAGCCATATACGCAGATATTTTGTTAATTCGTATAACAGTCTTATAAATCAAATTTGTTGTAAAAATCAACAAAATGTCTATGCATTTGGCTTTAAAACTTTATCTATAATGAAAATAGTGGAATATGTGAAATATGTTAAAATCCTCATATCTACCACTAAGGCCGAGTTTTAAGGATGTAGATTATCTTTGAACTCAGTTTATCGCTTTTAAAATTTGGTTTATTTTGTTAATTGCAATGAAGACCAAAATTCTATGCAAAGAAAGTTGTTCCGACAAATTTATGTTAATAAACTTGGAAATGGCAGACAAAATTCGTATTCGGTTTACTTAAACCAATCTTAAACCACATCCCAAAAACTCGGCCTAAAATAGATTTTCCATGGTTTTATTATACTGTATTTTGATGTTTTGTGTACCAAATAAATTTTAAATTAATGATGATATTTTTCAATACGTCCAATAGTGTAATTTCATTTAATTTATTTTTTTTTTTTTTTTAATTTATTTAATATAAAATAAAAATCAATTGTTAATTATTATATAAATATATAACCAACAAATTGATTTATTAATTACAATAATTGTATAAGTTATTAAAAAAAAGAACAAAAATAAATTTTAATAATAAACAAAATTTAAACCAATATATATTTAAATCTTTTTATTTCTGTTGCCTCTTTTTAATATGTTTTGTTTCAGTTGTTTTTTTTTTTTTTTAATAATTTTAAATCTAATTTAAGACTTAGAAAGAAGGTAATTCTTACATGTTTGCATTAAAATGATTGAAATTAATTACAGGGTTGCTTAGTAAAAATTTATGTAGGCTTTTTTACATATTAAATTAAAAACAATTGATTTTTTTATTACTTTAAAATATATGTTGAGTATGAAAAACAAAACACATAAACTAAACTATTTTGCTAAAACTTTATTGAAAATCAATAACGAAATTTCCTCATAGTATCCCACATAATAAACCTGCACGCATATCCCAACGAATGAATTAGGTTATTTACAAGCGGTCTGCTAAGAGTTGTATGTGTTGTATCATACTATTGGAAACAGAGTTGGTAAACATTTCATTTTAAATAAGTACAAAAATAGTGTGTACAACAATTTTTCCTATGTTGAGTGTGTTAAAAAGAAAACTTAAACAGAAAATCGTTGTAATAGTGATATAAAAATTTTAACAACTCTGCTTTTTAATACGCTGATACAACAATACAATACTTAGTACACCTTGTGAACTCCTTTAAAATATACAAAAAGAAAATTTAAAAGGGACGTCTTCAAATTCGAACATAAAAATAAAAATATTTTTGATTTTTTTTTAACAAAAGAAGAAACAGTACAATTCTTAATTAATAAACCAAGAAAGAAAGGTTTATAAATCAAAATATTGGTAATAATATTAATAAAATTCAATTTATCATATTGCACTTAAATACTCATACTTAAGAAAAATATTTATTATAGAAAACAACGATATAAATGTGAAATTTGATAAAAAAAAAATCTTAAATAAAAACCAAAATATATAAAAAAAAAATTAATGTGATTTGTTAAAAAAAAATAGTCAATGAAATGATGATGATGATGATGATGTTTTAGCAACAAATCTTAACAAAAACAAATTTTTAAACTACATTTTATAAAAAAAGAAAACAAACAAAAAATATGTCTTAACAAATAAAGCCACAAATTTCATTTCCTCACTGCCGTATTAAAAATTTACTTCACAAAAAAATTTAGGGAATTAAATTGTTGATTTCTATTGATATGCATAATTAAATTTGTATTTGTTGAGACATAAAATATATATAATATAAAAATACACCTTTGACCAGTAATCCTTTTAATAACATTAACAATATTCCATTTTTTGTATCTAATATAATCCCCAAAAAGTAACCATTAATACCCAATTTTTCCAAATTAAAATTTTTCAACAAAATAAATATTATAATTTTTTTTTTTACTTAATAAAAAATTTATTTGTTTAAATAAAACAAATTTTGTGTATGCTGAATTTGAATATAAAAGCAGAATAGTAACACAATTAAAATTTTGAAAATGTGTTTTTAGCATATAAAAATATAATTAAAAAATATTTTAACATGATTCGAAAAAAAAAAACAATATGTAAATGTGTATGAGTTACGTGAATTAAATAAATTTGTATGCAAATAAAAGTATATATTCTAATAAATGAATATTAAATAAGTGTTTTATTTATAACATCAGGATAGATACATATATCGTCGTTTAATAATTGGTGTGACCTATAGACCATTTTTGTTTAGATTATATTAGAGATTTATATATGTATGTATTATAAATTTGTTCTCTTTCTAAATCCATAATCCATTTTTCTATATCACACATAAATAAGAATATATTGAGCGTGATCATTGCTTCACATCCCCAATTTTTACGTTAACTTATTACTGTTTTGCCTCATATGCAAGTTTCAGTTATATGATGCAAATTTTGCATAGGATATTAAACCATATTAGTTCCGTTCGTTTACTCAACAATCTGTACAAACTTTTACGGTGTTCGTTTATACAAATACTCAGTAAATAGAAAGAAAAGAAATAAAATGACAGTTCGATGTTGAGAGTTTGCAAATTTTTACTGGAACAAGTTTTGCCAGCAAGAATTTTCAAGCAGAAGAATCATATTATAAATACAAATAGAAATGTTTTTGTATGCAAATGCAAAGCAAAAAATTTTGTAAAATGAATTATGGAAAATATAAGAAAACCATCTTAAATGTTTATGATGAATATTTTACATTAAGGATCCTCTTTATCCATAATTTAGAATTCGGTTCTACAATTAGCTGTAAATGATTGCAAATTTTCCATTTGCGTACTTTTTTTTGTTAATTTGTCTACTCTCTGGAAAAATTTGTAACTGAGTAATTCTTACTGCACTTGACCTATTATTTACTTTTATTTTGCCGTATTCAATACAAATGGGAAATAAAAGAAAAATGAAGCGAATACACATGATTTTTCAATACATACAGCTTAACCACTTCTAAATGTCAATCTCACCCACTGTCTACCTTGTACTTGGTGCTACCGGTCAAAGCTTACGATACTGTGGCTATCGGCATAATGTGATTCTCATGGAATTGGGAAAATGATTCAGATTTATCCGAGCATGGATATTTTGCATCTTACTATGCCCTGCCCTAAGGCAACTTTTTCACCTTTATTTCCCTAAGTATGATTTTAGACATACATATAAATTCGGGATACTTTTTGGCCTAATTTTTTTTATTTATTTTAAAAAGTCAGATAATCCAAATGGCTTCATAGGTATTAGAACCAAAATTAAATATCATGTATTGTTTATGAATTAGCCAAATTAATTAATTTTCTAAATAAACGATAAAAGTCTGTTTTTCTCCATCACATATTCGAATTGTATTAAGATCGGAGTTATTGTATCGGGAAAGTTTCCTTGAAACTATATGTATTTATAATTCAAGGAGGATTCATAAAATTTCTAGCGTTGTTTGGAACAAATGCTGACAAAAGTTAAATCATACAAATACCAAATCGAGTTTGATAATTTTTTTTTTGCAACAAATTAAAGCAAACAAACAATTTTTGTAAAGGAATGTTGGATACTGATTTATATATTTCATATATTATTTGCACAATATTTTTTTTACAATAATTACAATATAATTTACTAACAATATTTGCATACAATTTATTATTTATTTATAGTATGTTATAATTTAAAATGGTAGATTGTAAATAATTAATTTACCGACAACGAAAAGGTACTGAACTTACACATTGATACCATCCATCGAGTTTTTTTTTTCTATAAACAAACTTATACAAGAACAACAACAAAAAAAAAATACTTAAAAAAATAAAAATTTATAAGGGTTTTGTAAACGAATATTTTGTAGATTTTAATATAACACTTTTTTTTATTAAGGGACACAATTTTTTCTTTGTTCCTTTTTCGCTTCAAGCAATGTAGTTTAGAAAATTGGAATATAATTGTCAATTTTCGCACGATGTTTTTGTGCAACACATTCAGCAATCCATACGATATTACGACATTCTTGTTCTTTTAATTTAAGATAAGCATAGAAGACACCAAAGTGGTATTGTTGCAAGAAAGCATATACATTCAATTTAACTTCATGCTCAAAGAATTTGTCTTCCAAGGTTTTGTCACCCGGATTGTTTCCAGAACCATCGAATAGAGCAGCATATTCAGCATAATATTCAGCAACGGTCTTAACTTGTTCATAGTCATCAGCACGAGCCAAAGCAGCTAAACCATCGGGATTCATTTTACCACAACGAGGATACAATTTAGCGCGGTCATCCTTAGACAATTCAGTACCGAAAGAATTGATGGTAATAATAATGGCACGACGATCAGCTTCAAACTTAGGGACAAAACAAAAAGTTTAGAATTAAGAAAATAAAACAGTATATACAATACATACAGCCAAAATTTCACACATAACATCAGCAGTAGATCCACCCATTTTTTGGCAGAAATCGTAGAAAGCCTCCAAGTAAGCTTTGTACAAAGTATTACGTATGATTTCAATGTTCATTTCATCCAAGTCTTGTTCGGAAATACAATCAACAAAAAATGGAGCCAATGGGGTATCGACCAATACGGCATTGTACAATTCAGCTGGTGTAGCAGCTACATGAATAGCTTCCATTTGTTCGAAACTACCCAAGGGATGACACTTGGGAATAAGTTCAGAAATGGGACGTTGATGTAATGTACCAGTTATCAACAAAATAATATTGTCAATCATATAACCATAGGTGATAAAGTCCAAGAAACTGGCCAAGGGCTCGACTGCATGATTACGCATATGTTGGAATTCAATGACCAATTTTTCACGCAACTTATCATCGATAACCGATACTGACAAGGGGGAGGGTTCATTGGCCAAGAAACTGCCATAATCGGTACCTTGCAAATGCAATTTTAAGTCTGCAAAATAATAAATTATTTTATCAATGATAAACAAAAAAAAAATTAAAACAAATCACAAGACATTAAATTTTTATACTTTGCAATTTGTTATTTTTCAAACTTTATCTCTTTTCCTCTTATGCAAAGCCATACCCACCTATAGGCACACACACAAAGCAACCCGTGTATACACAGTGTATGTGTCACATGACATGCCCTTGTCAATTTTCACTCACAAAAAAATTCCTTCCCAGACATCATCACAGCTTAGGATTACTTACCTTCCAATGTTTCACACTGTACCAAATTCAAGTAGTCAGATTGTTTTAAAATACCACACTTAAATCCACGGCACAAGCCCTCCAAGTAACCACCATCAATGTTGAACATGAAACCAGAGCCAGTCATTTTGATTTTTAACTAGTTTAACAAATTTTTGTACAAAATTTCTATAAAACGGCTATAAAGCTGCTGTTTTAAATTTATTTTATAAATAAATGAGGGCTTAAAATTTCTTTTTTTTAAAGAAATAACAAAATATTTTTTGTCAAATTTCTGGTTGGGAAAAATACGCTTTTCTCTATTTCTTTTACTTTATCGACCTGTCATATGACTGATAGTATTTTTCTTTTTACTCTATTCACAATAATATAAACAGTGGTGTTAAGTTTTAAGCTTGAAATGGCAGCATTTCAATATATAATTGTTTTTCTGAACAATAGTTGGGTTTTGTTGCTCACACTTAACCCGTAGTCGTTAAAAGTACACAATAGCTGTGTTTATGCGGCAAGATATCAATCTTGGCTTTTGTCATTCCCATACAAATTTGCCGTAAAAGTAATGTTAAGCGTTAATACAAAACGTTGGTTTGTACTTGCAATTCTATTGTTTTTTATTTCGTACTGTTTTTATATGTAAAAGAAATTAAAATTGCAAAAGAGACTTTTTCTGAGTGGACACGAATGCAAGTTCAAATGCTGTGTGTAAGCCGAGACCTTCTTTATATACTTATAAATTAAAGCGATAAATACCGCTTTCCTTTTTCATTTCTTTAGTCGTTAGAAAACAAAGAACATTTTTTCATATCTGCCTGCATTTAAATTAACAAATTTTATAAATTTACATCACTAAATGATAATTTAATAGATTTTACAGCCTAAACTACTGTTATTAATTAAAGAAAATTTTAACTTGGCATCACTTAACTAAAAAACAGTGTACATGTTAATACAACAGCTGGCTAGAAAAAAGAGATCACTATACTTGGTAGGCTTGTATTCAACTGGTGCAAGCAGAATAACAATAGAAAATTTTACTTAACAAAAAAATTTGCAATTTTTTCTTTGCTGCTTCATTGTTGCAAACTTTTATTTTTAAAAATATATATATAATTCTGACCAAAAAATCGTTAGAAATAACGAAAAAATTTAGCCTGAAGAATTAAAAAGGAAATAGCTAACTTTTAGAAAAATATCGGCAAACCATGAAATATAGAATAATTAATTATGTATTTAATTGATATTTTTTTTTTATTAAGACTTGAATGTTAAATAAAATACGATTTTAACTACCCAATTAAAAAAAATTATATGGGACTTTATATAGTCATATAAAATTTGGTACGTGACTTTATACATGAAAAGGACTCATATAATTATATAAGTTTGCAGCAGATACAATCAGAATTATAAATGAATATTGGCGCGATTCAATTTTATATAACTACAAAATTATATCTAAACTGATACAAATATATAAAAAATGGAATCATGAATATTTGTAGGAATAACTACAGAAATATTAGAGTTTTATTTTAAGCCTATCTGGTGTCTTCACACGCATTTGTCAAGCTGATTTCATTGCAATATCATGATATTATTGACATGCAATCGGCTCTTGGCATGATGTCGGCCATCAAATGTCGTTTTTAGTTTTCATTAAATTTAGTTATTATTTTTAGAAAAAAAAAATATTCTTCGATAAACTTTCGTTTTTCGAAGTAGCAACTTAGCAATGAAATGGGAAAATGTTTTCTTCTACAGTGCAATTGAAATCATTTTGCATTTCTCTGTAGTCGATTTGGCAATTTTTTAGTACATTTTCATTGCATGTGAAGACTTAAACTTTTACTTGTTATTATTTTCGTTTTGACCGTGGTTTGTTATGTTGTGTGCACATATATATTTATTTATAGTTTAAAATGCTAAGTTATATTTTGCTAGGTTTATAGATTTAGCTAAAATAAAAAAAAATAAAAAGGGAATTGAGAAAAAATTATGTCATAAATTTCATCCTATAAATTGGACCTTAGTAAATTCACTTTTTTAGAAGGAAAAAAACATCGAATACAGCTAAAAAATCTCTAAATTAGTAACACTGTACAACTTCTTCCAACGAACTAGAAAAGGAGAACGTAATTTCTCATCGTGTGTGAAATCCAATTAAAATTTTTAACAAATTTTAGCTAAATAATAATATAAAAAGCACTTTTAAAACTTTTTAGCAACGAAATTATATAAAAAATAAGTTGGCTAAAAAATAAAAGCCTTTGTGTCAAAAAAAAAAGTCACAAAGAGAATAAAGAAAAAACGAATCGAAAACTCCCAATTGGACTTGAAAAAATAAAAAAGGCAGCTCGTAGAAAGAAAGAATGATAAAATATCAGTAAAGCACACAAAAAGCCAGTAAAAGCTGTAATAATAGCAAATTTAAAGATTGGAGCTAACGTAGCGGCTAAAAATAAAAAAATATTTCGTCTATTTAAAACATATTTTTTTTGCTGTTAAAACATATTGCAATAATAATTAAAAATTTTGCATTGTGTAAATATTTTCTTTCTGAACAATAGAGAGCCTCTTCCAAAAAAACAAGAGGGAGTGTAGAAAATTGTCCTATGTATTTTCATATTGTTTCATAAAATTTATAAAGATTACAAAAAAATTATAATTTTCTGCGGCAATTGAAAAACAAAAAAACTTTAAACCAATTTTGGATAATTTGCTGCATAATCAATCACTCAACATCCATCATCGTCGTCTTTAATTAGTGAAGATGGCGTTGGACATGGGTATACAAGTGAATGGCAGCAATGCGCTGACATCATCCTTTACTGCCAAGAAAAAGGATGCAGCTAATGCGGAAAAAGAAAATCTATGGTAAGTATTAGCAACTATTTTAGCGAAAGCAATTTAAAAAAATATATATTTATATGTATGCATCTGTGAATTACTCATCATTTACAAGATGAAGAAAAAGACCTGTTTCTCTTTTTCCTTTATATATTGGTTTCTTGCCTGCCTTCAACTTGCACTTTGCGTTTTCAACAATTGCATATAAAAGTGACTAAATATGTGGGTGTATTTATTAACTCATTATGGACACCCTGTTCCATTTTCAACCCATTACATTTAAACATCTATATTTTTGTACAGGCTTAAAGTTAATTTAGTGGCTTTACCATATGATAATTTAACATTGTGGCTACAATTGTAAATTGGGACATTAATCTACAAAAGCAAATTAAAATTAAATATTCTTTATTGATATTTAATGAGAAAATACGAATTTTTTTGCTATGCGAATAATTATTTTAATTCTGTATGATTTAAAAAAATCGGGCAGATCTAAGCATGAATTTTCCAAAAATACGCAAGGTAGAAAATTTGTTGAAATGTATTTATTTAGTGGCTAGTTTTTTTTAATACTACTAGATTGAAAATTATGTTAGGATTGCCATATGACAATTAAAAACAAATGTCAAAACACAATATTTTTTTATAAAAGCATACTAAAGTAGAACTTAAAAATATCTTCACCCGGCAAATCTATAACCTGTGCTTAATGAGTTAATGTTATTATATACAATTACATACCATACCCTCTTTAATAGCCTCTATAATTCTAACCCCAAAAAACCTTTTAAATCAACTTTTCTTTTATTTTGTATTTCTTTTAATATGTTAATTCGTATTTTTCACCTTTCCCAAAAATATACATTTGTTATTTTTTTATATTTGGTTAATATACAACAAAATTATTTTAGTTAACTGAGAGCTCTTCGTAGTTATGTGGGGTTTGTTACGATGTGTCATCATCATCATCACCACCACTATCTAGAGCTGGCTGTTTGGCTGACGTTTATACTTTTTTGCAATGTTTTTTTCTCTCATATTTGTTTTATTTTTGGTAGATTATTTTTTAATTTTCTAACCATGGGAATTATTTATAATGATTTCTCTTCATTATTATTTAAAATAATTTTTCTACGTTTTCCTTGTCATTACAAATTTTCTGTTATTTTAATAATATTGTGGTGTGTGGTGTATTAACATAATTTTTTTTTTTTTGCATACAGTGTTGTTCAAATCAAAAGCAAAAAACTTTAATAAAAGTTTTTAGTAATTCTTCTAAATCGTTAAGAAAACAGATTTTCCTTAGATTTTTAATAGTATTATGTTAATTGTGTACGTATGAAGGATAGTATATTTATTTTTTTTTTTATTTATTTAAATTCATTTAACTAGCTGAGCCCTTAGGGCATATATGTTTAGTAGCCTCCCTAAAGGAAATGTTGACAGTGAAACTGTACTGATTCACTATTGAATTTGTCACCAGTACTACTGATTAATGATGCCCCAGACAACGCCCTTCTGTTTTAGACATTTTACATGTGCTTGTCATTTCGAATCTACACAACTATTGACCAGGTGTAGACATTGGACCCAGAGATTCACTAGTACATTTTTGTAGTTCTAGTCTACACTTCTAGAACTTTTTACTAGATTTCTACACTAGGAAGGAAAATAAGTCTAAACAGGTGCATTAATTTTGTTAAATTAGATATTTTATTAATAAAAAATTTTTTATATTTCATGAAAGTAAATAAGGTACAAATGTTTGTTACAGCCTTAGTAGACGCTTTGTTTTCAATGTCACCAAAAAAAGGAAAGTAAAAAGTGTAGACGTTATGGTGACTATGTCAGCAAATAGTCACCCAAAATAGTCTTCAAAACTGGTGAGTTGGGGACACTTGACCCAGGCTTCCTGCAGGGCTACTACATAGAGGTAGATAACTAAGATACTAAAATTGTAAAAAAAATTGTGTAAAAATAATACAAACAATTTATACTTCAAAAGAAGAAACAAATTAGTAAATTTTAAGCTATAATGTTTTTTAAATTATACAATTCATAATCAGAATATTAAATTTATTTTATTATTTATTAATCTCATTTTTTTCTTTAAAATTTAAATTTTCAAACAGCCCTCATTTTGATAAATGATTTTTTTATAATTAGCCTTGGGGTCAAAATTAATTGTACCATTAATTTTAATCATCACTTAAACTGGTTGTATTCTAAAATAGACTTTAAAGCGATTGTGTTCTATGAAATTTTATCTACCTTTCTTGTAAAATAGCATATTGCTATTGTTTCCAATTATTTGACCCTTCCGCTCAACCGGTTAATCGGTTATTCGGGTCGAATAATTGGAAAAATTTTCGTTTAATGCAAAAAAAAGTATATCTTTGATCAATAAGAACACAGAGTGATTGATGGTTTTTAGTGAAATATTAAGTTAACTCTACTGTTATAAGGCGGGAAACATTCGAGGATGGCTTCTGTCATTCCCATACAAATTTGTAAAAAAAGTAAAGTTTAGAATGAACACTAAACATTGGCTTATGTCAAATTTATATGGAAATGACATAAGCCAACTTTGATTGCTTAAACGCAATGTACACCGCAATGCGACATTTTGTCGATAATGCCGGATTTTTATTTTCGAGAAATTAAATTAAATTTTCTAAATAAACAAGAGGTGTTTTCAAACATTATTTAAAAGAAATTATAAAAAATATTGTCTTGTTTTTGCGAAATTTTATAAATGTAAATTTTGAATATTATTTGATCTGTTTTAATTATATATTTTTAATTTTGTCAGGCTCAAGATCATAACTTTTTTTTAATGATACTAACGAATAGTAAACACTAATTTTTGTATTAAATGGAAAAAATTGTAAGGATCAGCGCTAGAGGGAGTGCACACTTTCGATCCGAGCGACCAGGTCATCTTCAGCCTCCTTCTGAACCACCCAACACAAATAACTCATGGTTATGAACAGGCATTTATATCACACACTCTAAGGAACATGACTACGTGAAATTTTATAAAGTTTGCTAGAACTGTCATTGACACCAGATAGTTGGGCCTTAAATATAAAGAAGTTTTCTATAAATTTGTAATTTTATGAAAAAGTAAAAAAATAAATAAATATCTGTAGACTTTTGACAATAGCACTTAATTCGACTTATAAGAAAATTTTCCAAGATTTTGTAGCCTATAAAACTTTTGAATACACATATTTCTGTCATGTCCCCTTACCTAGTAAATTTTAAAGATTTCTTTTCAAAAGTTTTTGAATATCAACTTTTTTTAATTTTTTAAAGTTTTTTTTATGTAGTTTTTAACGAAACTATTTTAAAAAGAAAATACAATTTTAGAATTGAAATCAATTTTACAACATAAGTAACGTCATAGTTCTTGTTAGAAAAATATTTAGGCACATGTTTGATTGATTGGAACAAAATATACATTTTAAACGGCTTTTTGTTAAATCCTGGAGGATTTAAATTTTGGAGGATTTAGCTTTTAGAATATATTCTTAGGGCGAAAAAGCTTCAGTATTTTAGAATTTTTGAGAGAACAAATTTTTTTTCAGAACCTGGATCAAAAATTTAACGGACAATTTTCTGTATCTAAGATCGACTTGTTGAACAACTTGTTGCCCTTAATAATCTGTTTTTCTGCCGATTAAAACAGCCATAATTTTTGTTGGAAATTATTCCAAAAATAACCAGGTATTTCTAGAACAATTTCTGGAGCAAGTTCTAGTAAGTTATATCTTACATTTAAGTTTAGGTAAACAGGTTCTGGTTCCATGGAATTTGTTCTTATTGAACATGTAAAATAGATTTGGTTGGATTTAGAAATTTTCTTGACAGAATTCCTACAGTTAATATATCAATTGTCTGTTATGACATTAAAACAAATCCAGCCTTGATTTCAAAACAATTATAATTTACTTGATTTAGAAATATTTAAGAAATTAAAACAAAAATTAAAAACTGTGTATTCTATTTCCTAAAGCCTACACAGCACTTGCTTTAAGTTGGTTAAACAAGTTATCTGATCCTGATCGAATAAATATTTCAGTTTTAAATTAACCGAAAAAGAGGCGATTAATCGAGAAATCTGTTAATCGATTAACCGAATTGGAAACACTACACTGCAAGAGCACATGAAATCCGTTTGGATTTAGTTTAATTTAATTCCAACAATTAAATTTTTTTTTTAAATTATAATAGAGAATTAGTACTCTATTTAGATGAAAATATAATTTATTTTGAATTAAAATAACAAATATTATATTTTTTAATAAATTCTTAACTATTTTAAGAAGTGATTGTTGCATTCCGATATTTAGGTTATGATTTTAAACCAATTGTAAAATATGCATTAAAATAATTCTGTACACTGTTAAATTGAGCATTCTTTTAGATATGTTAGTCAACTAAAACTTATTTGTTTCTATAAAATTTTTTAGAACAAATTGCTGTTTAGTTTTGAATTATTTTTTATATTAAACTAATAACCATTAATGGAGTTTGCCTTCATCTAAAATAGGAATTTTCTGTTTTTGTGGAAATATTTGAGTACAATGAAATGTGTGCAATGAAATATCAATTATATTTTAAATACATAGTTTATTTTATATTGCCAAGAAACTAATTTTTTTTTTTTAAATTTTAAGATTTTTTTTAGAAAATTTTAAATTTTTTTTATAATTTAAACTAGTTATGAGCATTTTTTAGGAAAGATTAGGGAATTAAAGTTTCGTAGCAAAAAGCACGATTTCTTTTACTTTTTGATCAAGTTGTATTTTTTGAAATTACCTTTGAAAATAAAAAAAAACAAATTGTATATTTTGTCATAATATTTTTATGAAAATATTGCGGCAAAATCACCTTTGGATGATTAAGAAAAATTTAAATTTGTTTCCTTTGTGCAAAACACAAAGAATTAAAATATAGTATCAAGATTTACTGCGTGAAAAAAATTGGGTAGATGAACAAATTATTTGTGTGTTCGTTAATAGATTATGTTAAATTATATTAATTATGTTAAATTCCAAAAAATCTTTTTTTTATCTTTTTTTATCACAATTTTCAATAAAAAATATATAATTTTCATTCATGTATGTTAAAGTGGAAGTAACTCCCATACACACTGATCCCCAAATTACGTATTTGCGTTTTTTTTTCCAAGTTTTCAACTTTCAAATTCCATACAAATTTTAAATCGAAAACTTGAAAATGACGAAAATGCGTATTTTGGGCCTCAGTATGAATGGGGTATTAAGGATTTTATTGTAAAGGGTGTCCCAAGAAGAACGCAATTTTTTAATTTTAAATAAAACACAGATATTTAAAAAAAAATCGTGAAACTTTATTATATCGTAAAGTAGACAGAATGAGGTTATGTATGGAACAATATATCGTGAAGATGGCCGCCGCGGCTTTGCTGGCATGCACGCGATCTTTTAATGAAATTTTCAATGACCGTTTTGCATGAATGCTGCGGTATTTCATTAATGCAGCGTCCAATTTCCTCTTTTAAGGCTTGAGTCGTCGTCGGCTTATTCGCGTAAACCATCGACTTCAAAAAACCCCAAAGAAAAAAATCTAATGGTGTTAAATCGCACGATCTAGGCGGCCAATTCTGATCTCCAAAACGCGAAATAACACGACCGGGAAATGACTGATGCAGCAATTGAATTGTTTCTCTGGCTGTATGACATGTGGCGCCGTCTTGTTGGAACCACATGCCCTCCACATTCATTTCTTCAATTCTAGGCAAGAAAAAACTGGTTATCATTTCACAATACCCAACACCATTGACTGTTTGCGCTTGACCTGCCTCATTTTCATAAAAAAAAGGTCCAATGATTCCTCCAGCCCAAAAACCACACCACACAGTGACACGTTGAGGATGCATTTGCTTCTCGTGAATCACTCGAGGATTTTCCTCACCCCAAATGCGACAATTCTGCCTATTGACGAAGCCATCAAGATGAAAATGGGCCTCGTCACTGAAGATGATTTTATCGGCAAAATCAGCATTTTCATGTTGTCTCTCCAATACCCAATTAACGAACTCCCTTCGCTGTCCATGGTCAGCTGGCTTCAGTTCCTGAGTCAATTGAACTTTGTATGCATGAAGATGCAAATCTTTCGTCAAAATTCGCTGCAAAGTGGATTTGGAGACACCAATTTGCTGAGCTCGGTGTCGAATTGAGGTGGATGGAGTTTGAGCGACATCATCACGTACAGCTGCGACATTTTCGGTCGATCGACCTGGTCGATGGCGCGTTGTTGTCTTTACATCACTAACAGACCCAGTTTCGGCAAATTTATCCATTAATCTTTTTACAGTTGACTCTTTTGGAGCATTATTGTGACCCCAAATTGATCGCAATTTGCGAACTGTAGCCGCAAAACTTTCACCATTTTGGTAAAACAATTTCACAATGAGAATGCGTTGTTCATTCGTGTAGCGCTCCATTTTTACTAACCTCGTACCTTCTACTAGCAAACAATAACAATTGTTCAAATGTCGAACAATGACACTTCGAATGTTGCCAGATTTAAAAATTGCGTTCTTCTTGGGACACCCTTTATAAAAATATTCATGCCCGGGTAAATCTAAATTTTTCTCATGAGAACCTTATTATACAAAACATACTCGGTCCCCAGAGCATCGTTAGCTTTGACCCGAACCACCAAGTGTGGACAGTGGGTAAGGTTAACATTTACAAGTGATGTACAGAAGAATTATGGGTATTTCTTTCACTATCATGTGATTTCTCGGTACTCTTTTAAACAATTGTATCAAATACGGTTTTTTTATCGAAAATTTCCATTATATACTAACTACGTATATAAATTGCGCGTGCAGAAAAGCAATACGTGAAAATTTGAACTGTAGAGCAAGGATTCCCAGCAAAACCACACCACCAAATAATGTGTAGCCATAGGGGCTCATGGATTACTTTACACCTTACTTCACTGATGAATTTTACAGGCGATGAGCCTCAAAGTAATGTATATACCCATTACTTTAGAGGTGATAATGTAATGGGTTACTTATATGGTTACGAAAATGAAAAAAGTAATGTGTCTAAAAATTGTTTTTTAAAAAAGACGAATTTTTATTAAAAAAAAAATATTAGAAATATTTTAAACGTTATTAAAAATAATGTGATGGGAATCGAACCAGGCAACTCTGGTTGCCAGCCAAGAACTCTACCCACTGAGCTATCGACGCATGTAGTATTTGATTGCTTCAAACTTTTTCGCTAGTGCTGTCAAAACAAACATACATTACCCTTTTGCTTACAAAAAAACACAAAATAATGTATCTAAAAATAGATTTTCAAAAATATTTCAATTATTACTTTACATTTATAAATCATATATTACGTAATCAATAATCAGTAACTTATTACTTTTTGCTTGCAAATAATGAACAAGGTAACGAGTTATCATTACAAGGTAACGCATGAGAATATCGCACCCATTACCAAAGTTTTGCTGGGTTATGCTAATATTTCCTTACGAGACATCGAAAAATGACATATGGATATTAAGCATGTATAATCAATTCATATCTTTTCATGTATAAGGTTAGAAATACGAGGGCTAGACATGAATATGAGTATTCAAAAGTTTTGTTAAATACAAAAATCTTGAATAATTTCTTAAGTTCTTTTGTCAAAAGTCCACATATTGTATATTTTGGTTGCAGTTTTTTTATAATTACACAATTGTATTTACAAATCGTAAAAAATTAACATTTTGTATTTGTTGCCAGAATTTTATGGCCCTTTATTCCAAATGACGTAATCTAACTAGCTGTTAACTTTCTCTTATGGAATTGTGTGCGCAAAAAGGTAGCAGTTGGTTAGCACAGGTTTTGTAATATTGAATAAGCCTGCTAATGAAGAAATCGTTATGCAGTCAAACCCCTTTTAAATTGATAAACGATATCAATACCGAAAAAATTAAACATTTTTTTAATACAAAATATTCAAAACTATAAGTTAATGTAATTTGCCGATTTTATTTAATAAATATTTGTAATTTTAACTTGACGTAGATTTTCAATTTTAAACGTGAGTTTTCAGCATTGTGTTTTTTTGACAACAACAAGAATATGTGTTATGTCAGCTTATTGGTTTGACCCACTGACCATTTTTGAAAAAAATTGAGTTTGAAGTGGATTATATAAAATGTTAATATCTGATTTAAAACCCCAATTTCTACATATCTAGTATAATATATGAGATATCCAGTATCGAATTTAATCAGGCTGCCAATTTTTCATATAAAAATTAAAAATTTAAACCTTCTTATCGCTTTTATCGATAATGACTTTTTGGCATATGCTTCAAACCAATAATAAGCCGACGATGTTTCATTCGATGTAATTCCAATATGATAGAAATAGCGATACAAATACGAAACAAACAAAAAATCGAAACCAATACCGTTCTTTGTTTCGTTAGCCAACCTTGCATAAAGGAAATAGTCATAAATAGCTTAAACCCAAAAGTATTGGTCACAGAATAAAACTTAAAAATTTACAAGTTTAGAAATATTTGAATTCTTGTTTTATTATCTTTAAACATAAAATGCGCGTTAAATCATTACAACACTTTATAAATACATTCTAAGGGTATTCATTTCAGTGTTTTTGTAGTTGGAAAAATGGAAAAGTGGAAAAACGGACTTAATTTTAGTACGTATTATTAATAATTCGCAATTAATTAGTTCATATAACTCATATGTTAAAATATAACTAATATTTTCAGTTCGAAAATCTTAATTAGTTATAAATTGTGGCCCTTTATTAAATCAAAAAGGTCTTTTTTTTAAATCTCTTCCATCACAAATAAACTACATAATACGAAGATCAATTTCCTCTTACATTCACTACCTATTTATCTCGTTAGACATAAGCAAATATCTATGTAGTACATATGTAGGTAAATTGCTGCATACATACATCAATGAATCATTGAGCTTAAGTAAATAATTATAACTTTCATGAGAAGCAAAGCAGACAGTTTAAACTAACATGTTCTAACGCAAATTAATTAAAATTCTAAAAACGAATAATAATAAAAAATATTTCATTCAAATACGTACACAACTAAAAAGAGAAACGGAACAAGTTTATATTGTTATATTGATTTCAAAGGTGCTGGTGGTAGTATAACTTAACACCCATTTAAAAATATTTATTATTAGCAACCGTAAGTAAGGTTGACATCATTTTGATATTATAAATAATGGCAAAAATTAAAGCATAAAATAGACTTAAACTATTTGGTATTTTGATTTATTTGATACTTTCGTAATACGTTTACATGCCTTCTATATAAACATCATCTTCATCATTTTCTACATCACTTGTTTCCACAGAAAATATACCATCATTGTGTTGATTATAATTTGATTGTAGACGTTCTAATAAATCGGTTGATACAATAGCAAAGTTTTCCCAAATTTCTGGTATTTCACCCGGATTATAATTTTTTGTTATTTTTTCTTCATCCAAATATTCGGCCAAAATATCGCTTATTTCATCTAATATGGCCTCCGAACAAATATCCTCTATATGGTGGGTATCTATGAATAAATTCCATAATGCTTGACATATTATGGTGGCCATAAACCAATCTTCATGTTGTTGTAGAGCATCTCTCAACAATTCTAATAATATTTCTGGACCTTTTAATTGCATTAAAGGTAAACGATTTTCCTTGTCACCCAATAGATTTACCAATATACCAATGGTACAGGCTTTAAGATCGTACAGATGGCTCGTAGCAGTGTTGTTTAATATTTTGACTATCAATTTTAAACCTTTAGATTTACAAAAGTATTTTCTAGCTTTTTCATTTCGGGTCAAATTGCCTAATACTCTGGTAATTTCAGTTTGAGTTAGTTCTTCATGATTCGTTTTAAGTATACCACACAATTGCGAGGCTAAATTGGGCAAGATGGTTTGTAAGCTTCCCTTAGATTCAATAACTTGAGCTGGTGCTGGTGTAATTTTGTCTTGATAGAAACACAAATTATGTAAAGCTCCCAATGTGGCATGAGTTAGTTCTTGTAATTCTTGTTTCTAAAATAAATTGAATTTATAATTTGTTGATTATCTTTAAGATGAATATCCCATTTACTTACCATTTTAATTGATTTGATTTGCTGAGAGGCTTTTAATAAGTCCATTAAAATATTGCCCAATGATCTTGTATTACCCAAACCAAAACCTACTTCAGAACTTACACTCATATTTGCCACAACTCGTATCATTTTAATTAAAACATCTACCACTGTATCACCCAAAGAATTGTGCAGAGTTAAAGGTTCTTTGGAATAAATTTCAAGAACATTTAATAGATATTCCATGGCTACATCATTGTGATAAAACTAGAAAAATGTTTAATAGAATAAAACTCATTAGTTTTTATTTTTATTTAAAAAAATTATAAGTTCATTAAAATATTCTTTTTTTTTTTTAAATTAAAATTTTTTTTTTATGGAGAAAAAAAATATTTTCGAAATATATTTCTTAATAAAATTTGAATTTAAAGTTTTTAAGAAAAATTTCGGGTAACCTATAATATTGTTCTTAGTACCCTAGAATTTTTCTATGTTTAAAATATCACAGTCTAAAATTTTGGAAAAATGTGAAAGTCTTTGGAAAATACAAGAAAATTTATTTTAATATTTTTAATTGAAAAAAAAAACAAGGAAAATAATTTAAAAAAAGGAAATCGTAAAAATATTTCTTTTGAAAAAATTTGGACCAAAAAAATGTGGACTTATTGTGTTGATTTAGGAATGGAAGCAACCTTTTTCCAAGGCACTTTTTGATGTAAATTTCGCTGTTGATTGCACCAGTTGTGAAATATTAATTGCTGCTATCTCCGCATGAGTATGAGGCTATATGCCTGCTAAACAAAATACTTCTTGGAAACTTTGTTTTTTTTTGTACTCTTAAATTCTTTCGCAACATTGCCACTAGCATCAGCCACATAAAACCTTTGCCCTGGTAGCTGGGAAATGTCACCAAGAACGTAAGTCTTATCGTCCATAATGCAACACTCATAATTTTTTATAAAATTGTTTAGAAGTTTTTTATCACGATTTTTCGCATCTAAGTTTTCCTTTGAATTCCTGTCGGGCAATTTTTGACTTTGAATGTCTTAGACCTTTCTTACTAAAAAATCGGAATAGTTGGCTTGGTAATACCTTTTTTTCTTTCACCTTCAGCCATTATTTTAATATTATTATGTTCCTTGTATATTTTTGTCGTGACACTTTTGCCTCGTTTGCAATAGTTTTGTAACTACGACTGGGATTATTTGTAAAAATTTCAATTATTTGTAAACGCTTTTTTTGCTAATTAACTAATTATTTTGCACACATAATCTGACTTCTTTTTTAAAGTTAACTTAATAAAAAAATATTATAATTTTTGTGTACAAAAAAATATATATGTAGGTAAATTGTTTGTTAAATCTATTTTAATCTCAGTCCTTAGCGCACATTAACTGAGTGTAATTTTCCCTTTATTTTCAATGTGGAGTTCGGTACTTTATCCAAACATACAAAAAGTATTTTAGTATTTAAAATCGTGTAAAAATTTTATTATTTGGATTTAGGTTTCTGCGGTAATATATTGAAATTGTCCTAATGTAAGCTTGATTAAAAATGTTTTATACCAAAATCATCCCACCATAAATAGAATCATCCTTGTATAATAATAGCAGATTTACCAAAAG
This sequence comes from Eustalomyia histrio, assembly GCA_949748255.1. Classification (NCBI taxonomy): domain Eukaryota; kingdom Metazoa; phylum Arthropoda; class Insecta; order Diptera; family Anthomyiidae; genus Eustalomyia; species Eustalomyia histrio. The sequence continues at coordinate 3,902,872 of OX456525.1, forward strand.
ATCGTCAACACAAATATAACACAATTTTGATCAGCACCATTATTAATAAATTCGCATGGTTGGCAAGCAATACCTTTTCATCATAACGGTTGTTGTTTATCACGCTCTTATCAATACCGATACGAAAATTTTAAACTGCGGTTGCAATAGAGACATTTGTCTTTAAATATCACGGGGTTTATTTTATAATATTACCTGTTAAAGTTTGTTATATTTGCAAAATAGCGTTATAAATCGGTGTTTCGGTAGTTTAGTGTTATTATAACGGTAGTTTAAAATATTTAAAAATTGAACCGGTAAAATAGCGCAATAAACTTGGTTATACAAAAAGACACTTGCCTTTAATGGAATGGCCATTTTAAAATTTTCATATCGGTCTTAAAGTAGCTGTTTTAGCCAACTACCGTTATTATGAAAAGGTATTGAATGCCAACCATATAAATTCGTAATTGAAAATTGGAAAAACATATGTTTTACATGAGTTCAGGTGACAAATTCTGACTTTTGTAAAATCAATGTTGGCCAATACGAGAATAATTTGACACAAATTATTAGCAATTTATATAATAGGTCTGTACGAGGTAATTTTGGGTAAAGTCTGGTAAAATGAGAGTAAGCAAAAAATTCTCTCACAAAACCATAAAAATGCCCAAAATACTGCGAACGCACAAAACCACATTTCATACCCAAAAATAAACGTCAAATTTATTCATATTAAAAAACAGCTTAAATAATAAATATATTTGAAATGGCAAATATCTATTTATATTTTCAAATCTATTATTCATTATTAAGAAGGAAAAGTTCTTTATGATAAGTTTTTAATTAACTTTAACTTTTTTCAAAAATGCAAAACAGCTAATTTATTAGCAACAGCTGATGATTTCACAGTTTTACCATTTTACCCAAACAAAAAGTACGGGTAAGTTCTGGTAAAATGAGAAACACAATTACTCTCTCATGAACGCTCTCATTTACCCAATTTTTGTTACAAGAAACGCTTTCTGGTAAGATTGTTTTTAGAATAGTTTACAAATTTGAATAAGAGGAAATTATATTCGATGTTGAGGTTATCATCTGAATCCGCTTAAGCCACAACAACTTGTACGCAAATGTAACATCGAAAATTGTTCATACATAAAAAATTGTTCAATCATACATAACAAAAATACGGAAATTCTTATTCAACGTAGCAATCAATTATATTGAATAATAAAATATATATAATGTAATGTTTGTTAAGAAAAAAAAACATTAAAAGGATTTTTTTAAAAGCTCGTTTATAGTATTTTTAGAGTCGATTATAATTTATTTGCAATAAACTCAACTTACCTGAACTCTGGCATTATCATATTTGGCCATAATGTTACCCAAAATATAACCCAAACGACTTATTAATGATAATAATTTTTCAGCTGTGTGATTGTTATAATTAGCACAACAAGGACCCAATAACATTCCAATACGAGCAGCAAAATTTGTTAAAATATGACAGCATTCTGAATCTTCCGAAAGAACACTAGAAATATTGAAATAATAAATTTAGTTTTTGTATTTCATTTATATGTTAAGAACCCGCCCCAAAAAAAAAAAACTCACCTTAATGTTCTGACAATATTAGCTTGTACCTCCACTTCTCCTATAGTCACTTCTGCGGCTTTGATTAAATGGGGACATGCTAATTCTAATTGTATACTGGTTGTATTCAAACTTTGATTCGTATTCTCTAATTGTTCTATAGATGAAGAAATTTGTCTTACATCTGCTAAAGCTCTTAAGGCTGCAGATAATTGATATAGAGAATGTAATGGTGGACCCGTTAATTTTTGCGTAGCTCCTGATTCGTTTAACATTTGTAAATGTAATATCATTAATTGTACCGCTCCATGACGTGCTAAACGTACTACCAATGCATCTTGCTTAGTTAACTTATCAACATAGTCCTTTTGTAGCTTCTCAGTTTGTAGCTTATTAGCCTCCCCCAAGTTTGGAGCTGTACTGGGTTTACGTGGCAATTCCAATTGTTCTGACCAATTACGATTTATATCTTTTAATGCTGAAAGCTCGGCCCTTTCCTGGCCAGTACTGCAGGTTAAAAAACGTATAGAACCGTAACCATAAATACAAGCTTCAGGATCTTCTAAGGGACTAGCTCTTCCCAAACCATCTATAAGCAGTTCAAGAAGATCACTATCATAGAATAAATGATCATTTTGTTCATTGCGTGATACTTTAAAAATTAATTTACACGCTCCAGTTAAATTACTTCCAGAAACTCGTAACTGCAAAGAATTTTAAATGGCGCGTAAAAGATTGTATCAAGTTTCAAATTAAAAACTTACCGCTAAAACAACTCTAGCCACACCTAATAAAATTTTTGCCGATGAACATTCCACTAAACCATATAGTCCACCTAATATGAAACCTTTTTTAAAATGCTTTTCATTTTTACGCACTCTATTGTATAATTCAGTTAAAATCTGTAATAATTTGCAATGCCATTATTATTTATTTACAATGTATTTTTTTCTTTTTTTCAATTATACCGAGTTAATATGACTTGCAGTCTCTTCAGTGCATTCTTTTAAACCAGCATGTTCTTTTAACATGTCTATAAGTTTTTCGCTTGAAGATTGTCCCAACAAATCATTAGTACGAATTAGAATTTTTCGTGTTGTTAACAAACTTATCGCCCGATTTGTATCTGGTATATTTCCTATCAAAGTTACCAATTGTTCAGAGGACTGATTTGTAGTTGTTTCGTTAAAAGCAGTTTTGGCTCTAATTTTTAAATTTTCTGAATCTTTTAAATCAATTTTGAATTTAATGTTGTTTATATAAATATTTTATTTAAAAGATTTTATTTACCTTTCACATTTATAGATACTCCTTTGATTTCTAAAGCAGGTAATTTGCGTGGTAATTGTGTTTTTGTCTGTAATTGCAATGAATTATTGTTTTTGCCCCCTAATACATTATTGGTATTATTATTATTCTCATAGCACTCTAAACGCGATTCGAGAGATTGAGACCGGCGTGTAAATGCCTCACGTTTTCTTTCCGCAGTAGCATTGCTGCCACAACAATCAGTTAACTTTCGATTGAGAGATTGTTGCTGAGTGAGGGTACATTTTCTGTCATGTTCTTCATTTATAGCAATCGGATCTAAATTGGGTGTTCTAGGTGTAGAGCCACGTGTATCTACATTTTGCAAATAACGCAAACTATAATTATAAAAAAAATAGTTTTTTTTTTTTAATGTAAATAAAACTCAAAAATGTTCATAGTAATTTCTTACGAAAAAGCACTAGGCGGTCTACCAGCTAAGGCCACCTTTCCATATAAAACTCTGCCCGTTTCTCGTGGTGTAATGGGTCGCCTTGTACTAACCACTCGCACACCACCCACCACTAATAAATCAAAATAGAAATTTTTATATTCATGTCATTTTTGATGCAAAATAAATATTTAAATTTTGAAAAAAAAACTCATACCACTTGCTTTTGTCGTTGCTTGATTGTGGTTTGTAGTATTTGATGCACCCACATCACCTAAAAATGTTTTTGCCTCACTTATCATTTCTGCAGAAGTTCTACGTCTTACTAAACTCAATGATTGTTCCATTTGTGGAAGTTGAAAATTTTGTGGGCTTTGATGTGTATATCGCACTTTTCCCATATTATTTGAAGCATGATTTGTATCATTTTTTGTTTCTATTTTTCTAGTTTCACTACGCGAACGTCTTTTTTTAAGTAAACTCATGTATTTTTTTGTTTTTAAAATAACTTTTTATATTCTTATTTCTTTTAATTTTTTCTAATGTTTATTTTTAATTCTTTTCACTTTGGTAGTCACATTTGATATAATTTAACGTATTATTGGAAATTTACAAAGAAGTCTTTCGTTTGGCTTATATTGACACCATAACAACCGCTCTTTTCGGTATAAAAAAAAAAACTCACTCACTCATATGGTCTGCAGGATATTAATATTTCTTAAATAAGTTGGAAAACTAAATTGTTAAAGTAACTCTAACACAGTGTTGTTAATAAAAATAATATTAAAAGATAGTTTACATGCTGTTTTTAGAAGATATTTTGTATCAGGCGAATCTTAATGTAATAACAAAATGCATAACACCACATTTATTTATTTATTTGTTTATTTTTATTTATTTATTTGTTTATTTATTAATTTGTTTATTTATTTATTTATTTATTCAGTTCTGTAATATAAAGCCTATAAGGCCAAAAACTTATTACATAGTTGTACTTACACCTAAGTTAAGTTACCTAAATTATAGAAATATTTAATAATAAAGTTAATTTACCATACAAATCTCATTGGCTCCCCAGCCATAAAACATTAAAAAATCAAGAGGAAAAAGTCAGAAAAAAAGTTATAATAGGGTCCATATAAATGGTTACACCAAAAATACAAATACAATACCCATAGCAATGATTATAAAGCCAATTCAAAATAATATTCCATGAGCTTTAAACGAAAAACATTATTAGATTGTGAGAAAATAGGTAAATCATAAGGCAATTCATGCCAACTATGAGCAATACGAATTAAATACGATCTTTCAAAAGCAGATCTTACAATTCTAGGAATAACAATTCGACGAAACCTTATAAATCGTGAAAAAAACAAAGTTTCTGTATAGGTTCAAAGGTTAACGACTTTGAATTACTTTATAAAATAAAATCAAACAGCGATATTTGACAAAATTTTTGAAGGAACATCCAAGAAAACGTTTAACATAACCGGAAATGTGGTTCCGCCGTGAAACATGGTATACAAATCGGACAATAGTATTGACAATGCGTTTTAACCGGGTAAGATAAATTTCGATAGTATCAGAAATAACCTCAAGTACATACAGGACCTGGGACATCAACAACGCATGAGTCAATTTTTTGCCTAATCAAAAAAGGTAAGAAAATATTAGTATGTTAAATTCATCGAAGTGAGCCCCACACCCGACCAGATAATGAATCTATGTAAAATTTGAATGAAAGTTGACTGTCAAGTACAATACCTAAACACCTTTAATGATTGACAAATTGAATTTGATCATCCCCCAAAAATATATTTAAATTTCGAAAAAAAACGATTAGTAGTACCAAATATCATAGCTTTTGTTTTCAATGAATTAATAGCCAAAGAATTGGTAGCATAACACGAATTGATGCTGCTTTCAAAAACTTCAGAAAACCTGCGACTACCTTTAAACAATAAGAAAACATCATCAGCAAATAAAATGGTCTTACAAAGACTAGAATTAGTCAGTTCAGGGAGGTCATTTATATAAAGAATGAACAAGAGGAGGCCTAAAACAGAGCTCTGGGGAACTCCAGAATGAAGAGAAAGAACATTAGATTCAATACCATTAACCACAACAAACTGAGACCTATCAATTAAGTAGGATAGAATAAGTCCACAAACAGACTTAGAGAAATTGTATCCATTTTTAGCTTAAATACCATAGTTGCAAAATCAATTGACTTAAAGGCTTTGGATAGGTCAAGAGAAATTAAAGCACTCAATGTGTCATTGTTAATAGAGTCAGTTAGGTTAAGAAGTAACGATGTAGTGTTATAACCTTGACGAAAAGGATATTGGGACTCATAAATTTTCAATGAAGTAGCCTGAAGAATTTGATCCTTCAAAATATGCTTAGTAACTTTTGACAAGGCGGGAAGTATCAAAATAGGTCTGAGATCATCAGGGCTACGCAAAACTTTAGATTTAGGAACGGGTACAACACGAGCAGTCTTCCATGCTGCTGGAAATATTGACGTGGTTAAAATCGAGTTAATTAAATTTAAAATTATTCCTGATACACACGGAAATATAAGCTTTAAAAACTTAATCGAAATACCATCAACAACGATTGATCTGGATTTAACTTTATTAAGAGATGTCAAACTCTCTCACGCAACAAAAATAAAATAAATGAACTGAATCATTTATATCTTTCGAATTTATAATTTTTACCAGAGATGGAACACATTATTCGAGACTAATCCATTTTATAACTTGTACCAGGGATAAAAAAACACATATTTTCATTTATTTATTTTTATTAAAAAATTATTAGAAACTTAAGATTTTGATGAAAGCTATTTCCGTTTAAAAAGCTTTTAGATTCTTGAACTGTTACAGTTCAAATCACATGATATTCGGATGAACTCTTCATTGTAAAAAAAACTCTCATATACAAATAAGATGCACTGTAAAAGACATATAATATATATCGGTATTTTCCTCCCTGGGTTCGTGTTGAGGTTCTTAAAATTTCAAAAATAAAATTTAAAATAAGAGTGTCATGTTTAAAATGCTGCTATTCACAGAATGTTTTCACCACTTTTTGAAAGATCTTAAATTGTAAATTTAAATGAAAATTTAACATTTTCTCTTGTGCTAGAAGATACTAAACGAATAAACCTGTGCCCTTAACGGATCATAAAAAGTTTTTTAGACTAAATTTTATCAAATATAGCTCAAACCTGAAGGAAGTTCTTTCGTTTTATATAAAGGGTGGTTAAATTTTATGGGCCGATGTTGATTTTTAATAAAACACAAAGTATTTAGGAAATTATTGTCATATCTTTTTATTATAATAATATGGTATAGTTCAATTATGTATGGAACAAAATATCGGCCAAATGGCCGCCGCGACCTCGGCGGCACACCTCCTTCCGATGGTTCAAATTTTCGATGACGCTGAGGCATAATTGAGGTTCTATGCCGTTATTGTGCCGAATTATCTCATCCTTTAGCTTTTGAATTGTTGCTGGCTTACCGACGTACACATTTTCTATCAAATAACCCCAAAGAAAGAAGTCCAACGGTGTCAAATCACATGATCTTGGCGGCCAATTGACATCGCCACCACGTGAGATAACACGGCCATTGAATTTGTCGCGCAAAAGAGCCATTGTTTCTGTGGCAAGTGGCACCGTCCTGTTGAAACCACATATCGTGCACATCCAATTCGGGCCATAAAAAGTTCGTTATCATCTCACGATAGCGAACACCATTCACAGTAACTGCCTGACCGGCCTCATTTTGAAAAAAATACGGCCCGATGATGCCGCCAGTCCATAAACCGCACCAAACAGTCACTCCTTGTGGGTGCATTGGTTTTTCGACAATCACTCTTGGATTATCATTCGCCCAAATGCGGCAATTCTGCTTATTGACGAATTCACTTAAGTGAAAATGTGCCTCATCACTGAGGATGATTTGCCATTTCTTGCCACCATTCTGACAATTGACGACATTTGGAATGGTCAAGAGGCTTTAGTTCTTGAGTCAATTGCACCTTGTAAATGCAAGTCTTTATACATAATGTTCATCAACGACGAGCGTGAGGGGTGCAATTGTTGGGCACGACGACGAGTTGAGGTGGACGGCTCTTCAGCCACACTATCGCGAACAGCAGCAATATTTTTTGCAGTACGAGCTGTACGAGCATGCACTGGTGTTTTCACATCTCCTACAGACCCGGTTTGCTCAAATTTTGCACATTTCGACGATTAAATTGACCGAAAAAATCACGAAGTGCACGATATGCAGTTTGACTTGAACGCCTATTTTCACAACAAGCCCGAATAACTTTAACGCGTTGTTCGATTCTGTATCTTACCATAGTTCAAATTGAGTTAGTCTGAAATTGAGAAATGTCAAATGAAATGCAGAAAAAACATCGGCCCTTCAAATTTAACCACCCTTTACAACTTTGCAATTTAAAAAAACTAATTTTTTGCGTGTCACTATAACATTAGGATTTTATAAAAATTGTTCACATCGTTTTGCAGCTCCCGATATGTAGCAAACAAGTAAAAAGTTACAATCGGGTGGTTGTCTATAAATAGGAAAATAATTAAAAAATCAGTTAGAAATTTTGTTTGGTGGTTATTTACGAAATATGAGACAGGCACTTATGATTTTTTCCCAAATATAATCGCATTTAAACCCACTTTGGATGAGACTTGTAAGCGCACTACTTTTATATCTAAACATGAACAGATTTCCACCAACAGCAATAGGGCTTGCATAAATCGGTATTGGGCTTGTAAAAATCAGTATATCAAATTTCATCGAAATATCTTATTATTTCATACTCAAAACGTGATACTGAGTCGATGGTATAGCTCCAATATTTCAAAAAAATTGAGATCTTTCAACAAAACCGCACTGTTTTTTTTTGTGTTTGTTTTATCAACGTTTTTGTGTGATTTAACTAAAACAACTTTTAGCACTAAAAAAATCGATAGATAGTATCAAATAATATTTCACTCCATGTGAGCAACAACTATTAACGCTAAGCACTCAAAATACTATTATTACAAACTGACACGAAATTAAACACGCCAAATAATTCCCAAGTTCTATATAACTTTTGTACACTCATTTTTTAAATTAAGTTTCTCATAAAAATTTATTCCCAATTTTTAAAATTTCTATCATTATTTTTGTATTACTAACTGTCTGTCAACCAACCACTTTATTTTCCTAACAACAATCATTCAAATTGTATAAAATTTTCTAACAAGGACAAACAGTGGTCAAATATTTTCTTTCAATTCAATTGGAAATTGAAAATCAATTAAAGTAAATTGTTATATATTTTCCTTTGAAACAATTTTATATTCTTAAAATTTGCATGTTTAAGATTACAAAAAGTTCATTAAAAGCATTTCGTGTATAAAGTTTCATTCAATAATGAAGACTATAAGTGACAATACTAAAATTAAGGAGGATATTAATGATTTTAAAGAATTGAATGTATTTCAATTGCTACGTACTGAAATAATAAAATTACAATCGTCACAACAGCAACAACAAAAACATCTTCATCAATCGTAAGTGAAAGCATTACAAATTTACGGCATTGAGATTATAAGGAAATAGTTTTGGATACATAATTTTTGTTTAATACATTGTCATTTATAAGGTTCACCCTGTGTTTTGTATGTGTTATCTTTAACCGATTGACATGCAAACTTTTTTTAGTATACATTAAATCAAAAAGACAATTTTAACCATATCATATATATTTGGTCTTGTACATAATGTATAATTATTAGTACATATATGTATTTTTTTTTTAATATTTTATTCATTTTCAAGTTATTTCATTTTGTTTTTCAACATTTTTTAGGTCTTCAATTTTGAGCGAAGTACAAAAGCAAGGCAGCACAAAACTTCCCTCAAATAAATCTGTATTAGTATTGGGTGATAATGCCACAGGCAAAACTACCTTGGTGGCTAAGCTGCAAGGTGTGGAAAATCCTAAAAAAGGCTCAGGTTTGGAGTATGCCTACATTGATGTTAAGGATGAATATAGAGATGGTGTGTTTAACTAATAATTTCATAGAATAAATTTAATATTTCATTCGTTTTGTCTTTTTTTTTTTTTTTGTTTTTTGTTACAGACATGACACGTTTAAGTGTTTGGGTTTTGGATGGCGATCCAGGCCATAAAAATCTATTGCATTTTGCTTTGAATGAAACAAATTATGCACACACATTGGTTATACTTACAGTATCTATGACTCAACCATGGTATTGGTTAGAACAGCTCAATCATTGGATAAAAGTTTTATCTGATCACATTGAAACGTTAAAATTAGAACCTGCAGAGAAACAAGAAGCCCGCCAACGTCTTATAACCTCTTGGCAAAGTTATTGCGAAGTTGGTGATGATTTAGATCCCGGTTCACCGGTAAAACGCACGATGAGAAATAATTCCATGGATGATGATGATTTGTTGCCCCTAACCGAAGGAGCATTATTAACAAATCTTGGCTTGGATATTGTTGTAGTTGTAACAAAGGCTAGTTAAAACACACCACACATGAACTATCATTGTAAATAATTTCATAATATCTTTCTAGACGGACTACATGACTACGTTGGAAAAAGAATACGATTATCGAGATGAACATTATGATTTTATACAACAATGGATAAGACGTTTCTGTTTACAGCATGGCACATCACTTTTTTACACAAGTGTTAAAGAAGACAAAAACTGTGATCTCCTCTACAAATATTTAACACATCGAATCTACGGTCTACCATTCCGAACACCTGCCTTAGTCGTTGAAAAAGATGCGGTTTTAATGTATTTATTTTGTTTTTTGTTTTTGTATTTGAATGTTATGTAATACTAATGTTTGTATTTCTTCTTTGTAGTCCTGCCGGTTGGGATAGTTTAAAGAAAATAAGTATTTTATATGAGAATATGCATTCATGCAAAGCTGAAGATTACTACACAGATATTATAACTGCACCACCGTCTAGAAAAGTAAGTTTGTTTTAACACTGGCCCACTTCAAACTCCTCCCCGTTAAAAAAAAATCGCAGATCTTATTAATTTATCAAATCTGAGATCTGTTTTACAAACTCTTTCATCACATATAATTTATTATTATTCTGAGTTTAGCGACTAAAAAATGGGCAGATATTAAAAAAATTAAATTCAGAGCTAATAAATTAAAAAAAAGGCTTTGAAATTTCAATCGAGATTTGCTTAAAACTTTACAAAATTTATTAAATTTACGTTTTAAAGAACTAAATTATTTTTGTCCTTTTTGCTTTATCTTGCTTTGTTACCAAGATAAGAACTGTTTTATGATTATACAGGGTGTCCGCCGGGAAGGTATACTACTTTGTTTTGCCGCCATTTTGGTAAACATTAGTCTTGACAGTTCATATTTGGCAGTCGTGAAGTAGACACGTGGCAAATTTATTATGGAAAAATATTCGATAAACCAACGTGTTTTAATCGTTAAAACACTTTATCAAAATCAATCATCGCTTACTGGGACGATGAGAAAGTTACGTGAAACTTTTGGTGTAGTGAATGATTTCGAAGAAAGAGGGTCTGTAGGTGATAGGCCCAAGCATGGACCTCAACTTACTGCAAGATCGGCTGAAAACATTACTGCTGCTCAAGAAAGTGTTAAAAAAAACCCATCAACCTCAATTCGACGCCGTGCTCAGGATCTTGGTCTTCAAAGAACAACTTTGGCCACAATTTTGCACAAGGATTTGCATTTGTTTCCATTTAAGATTCAGTTGACACAAGAGATTCTTCCACAAGACCATTTACGCCGCCGTACATATGCCAATAGGATGTTACAGCTCGCCCATGACAACCCCAATTTTCATGAAAAAATCATAATAAGTGACGAGGCACATTTTCATTTGAATGGATATGTGAATAAACAGAATAGTCGGTTCTGGCCAATGGAAAACCCTCAAATTATTCATCAGTCACCTTTGCATCCATTAAAAGTGACAGTCTAGTGTGCAATTCGGTCAGGAGGAATCATTGGACCTTACTTCTTTGAAAATGAAAACGGCGTAACGGTAACTGTGAATGGAGAGCGATATCGTGATATGATTGAAAACTTTTTAACGCCACAACTGCATGCTTTGGACTTGATTAACATGTGGTATCAACAAGACGGTGCCACATCGCATACAGCCAGGATTACAATGGAATTACTGCGAGACCTCTTTCCACAACAAGTTATTTCAAGAAATGGTGATGTTGATTGGCCTCCACGGTCGCCTGATTTGACTTCTCCGGACTCCTTTTTGTGGGGATATCTGAAAAGCAAGGTTTATGTAAACAAACCAGAAACGCTTGAGCAACTCAAACAAAATATTCGTGATGAAATTAATGAAATATCGCGTGAAATGTGTGAGAATATAATGAAAACTGTGCTCAAAAGGGATCGCATTTGTGAGGCTAACAGAGGCGGAAATTTATCTGATATTGTATTCCATAGATAATTGCCGACATTAAAAAAAAAACATTTATCAATATAAGATTCCATTCATTTAATCAAAAATTATAAACAAACAAAGTAGTATACCTTCCCGGCGGACACCCTGTACAATAAAACATAATCGAAAATAGCGCCATATATATGTACGATTGATAGCGAAGATAAAAAAGAATGGTTTCAATTAGCTGGCAAATTTTTACAATTTAAAAATACAAATTTGCATTCAAATACGTATGAAATTTGTTGTACTAAATTGAAATTATCAACAAAATTAGTTAAGTCCTAAATTTTAACAGAAAATTACATAGAAAGATTTTATTACTAATTTTTTATGAAGGTAAAAATTTAAATGGCACATTTAGTGTGGCTTCCTCTTCTTCCCTTTCACTTAACTTCCTGTGGAGACTTTGAGTTTGTCGAGCAGTTATTTGAAATTAGATTATTTTATGTAAAAGAAAAAGAAAAAGGCAGTAAAAAATCAAGGTACAACCGTTGCAAGATACAACAAAGTACATACAACATAGAAATACTATATGTTATTTAACAGTCCTTGGCACAATTTTACCCACTGAAGATTGAAAATAGCATAAAAAAACGGTAAACCTTACATTTGTATTTGTATGCGTTTGGAATATTTTGTTGTTAGAGAGCTTTTGAAAACGATTTGTTTCACAACTTTTAGAAAACATAGCATTTTTATTTATACAATCATCAGCTTCTTTTTATTTCAAATCGGCCGTTATTTTATCCGCTAAAGAAAATAAGTAACTGTGAAGTTTCAAATAGCTACATTATAGCGCATTAATAACTTTGCAAACATGAACTTTTTCAATAATGTCACGTATTTTATAAACAATTTCGCATAAAGAAAAGCAAAAGAAGTGTGATTGTGTTGGAGAATTTTTAATTTCCAAAAAAGAATTGTGCCATGAATTAATTGTTTAGGTCGGGTAATTTATCTAATAAACAACAAGAGTAAAACGTTAACTACAGATATTTTCATATAAATTTGACATTCATAACTATGGTTAAGCATTAACCTTTGGTTATTCTGAGATAATTTAGCAGGTCTTAAAGTTAAAAATTAACTGTTGAATTCAGAAATTTATTTTGCAAAAAATAAAAAGTTGTTTCTAGACCAAATTTTGTCTCAGACGAATGAGAATGCAGTAGAAAATATACAAATAGTCACTCAGTCGTGTCACGACGAACGTTTTGTGGAAATTTCAGATAAAAGATTGTAAAGCACGATACTAACACAATACAGATAATTTAGATAAACTCTCAAATATTAAAATCTGTTTTATGGACGAACTCCACCTGCTTTTGATAGGACAATAATGTGTTTTGTCTAAAAATCCTAGGAATAAATTTATAGATTCTCAAATAGAATCGGTTCATGTTAAAATTTACCTATCATAGAACGGGTTCTTGAAATATGACCCAAATCGTTCTACAGAGTATCGGTCTTAACCAACTATGATTGTGTTTGTTTTAATCAAACATAATTTTTGTTTTAATAATTTTTTTTTATCCGACATTTTAAATCTACAAGGTTCTATAAAAGTCTATAAAAAATATTTACTACTATAATTCAATCAGTAATATATTTTATTTATTTTTTTAAGGCTGTTTCAAATCGTGAAATCGAGGTACAAACAGAAGATGAACAAACATTTTTGGCGCGACAACAAGAGGTTCTTAAGGCTGGCGTTCAAGTACGTAGTGAATCACCTTTGCGCTCCCAGGCTAGCAAAGCTATGCCTCGTACACCGGGTTCTGGCAATCAGAGTTCACCAACTAGGAAGGTGAAGTCAAAATTCGTATTTTTTTAGTTAAATAATGTTTGCTTAAAAAAAAAAAACTAAAATTTAAAATTAACAAATAACTATTTCAATTAACACTTGTGCCTTAATTTTGGATTTTAAAATGAACTACATATACTAAATGTAATTGGCAATCTTTATTACGAATATGTTTACTCTATCTATTTGTCTATTTCCTTTCCTTTTCTTCTCTAAATAATATGCCAATTATTTGTTTGTAACAAAAAATAATTGGACATTATTACATTTTATATTAACACTGTATATTATTCAATTTATATTTTTTCTTTGTTTTAATATGTTTTTGAATATTTTGTTCCTTCAAGTGACAACAAGAAGTTGACATTTTTTTTAAATTATAAACTTTTTCTTTTAGCAGCTCGATGTTAAAATGAATCCATCTACCCCAGGTGGTGAAGGTGTCTTAGCGAATTTCTTCAATTCATTGTTGCACAAAAAATCTGGTTCACCGGCCACACCGCCTGGTGCCATGAGTACACCCAGAACCAATGGCTCCGATAGTATGTTGACCCCCGATAAACTTTCAATGCGCACGGATGCTGCTGCTGAATTGGATCGTCTAGCGAGGAGTGTGAAAAAGGATGTAGATTTCTCACAAAGCGAGTGTTAAAGTAAAGTTACAAGAGGCACTAGTTTGAGATAATTCTAAAATGTCAAAAAAAAAAAAAAAAAAAAAACAATTTTGAAAACAAATAGAACAAGTTTAATATTGAAACAGATTTATACACATTTATTAAGATTATAAAAAAAAACTAAATCTATAAACTAAAAATCCTCACGGCTTTTTTTAGTGATCCTTTAGAACTTTTGAAACCACTAGAGAAATTATAATTATAAATCACAAAAACTTTGCTAATGAAATTGTTTTTTTTTTTATAAATAATTGTTCTCTGTCTGCCCTCCGTTACTATAAAAATGTAGCCGCTTTATTAAACAAAAGTATATCCCAGCAAAAAATTGATGCCTTATTAAGTTAAACACAAATATACAATTTTTAAAAAATGATTTGTAATAGTGAATATAAATACATTCTTGTCTACAACACCTTTCAAACAGCTTCTCAAAAGTTGTATTGCTGCTATCTACAATTTTATGCGACAAACATTGGCGCATCATTTGTTGTAGGCTGTTGAAATTTTTTGATGAATTTTACAAGGCAATAACGTACAAAATAAGTTGTTGTAATATTCAATTCATGTATTGAGAAGTTGATGGCAAGGTGTTGTACACAAAAATGTATTGATCTTGTACTATTATAAATGATTACTTTGAAACTTGTGTGTAAGTGCATCACTTAATGTGGTAAACATTTATAATTCCCTACCATATTTTTTATTTTTTTTGCGCTGGGTTGTGATGGAAATTGATCAATTTTGATTCCGATCAATTTGGTTAACAATTGAAATTTAAATAAGTAATAGAAAAGACAAAAAGGATTGAAAGTTTTATTTGAAACAGTTATAATTGATTTACATGTTTTTAAAGTAAAAAATAATATAAAATTTTGAGGATTGAAATTTAAAAAACAATGGATTTCAATTTGATCCGTTTTCATCACATACCAGAATAAATAAATTTTAAAGTTGTGCTTATTTCTTTTAATAAATTTAGGCATTTTTTTTTTAAATTTGCAATGATTTCAAATCAATAATGAGAATTAAAATTTTAAGCTGAAAATGTTTAATTTCAGTAAGAAGTCAAGGGCATAGCTGTTTACACTAGTTTACAAAAAAAATAAGAAATAAATCATTGCAAACTCAATGGGACTATTGCGTGTGTTTTTGGCCTGCTTAATTTAAAAATCACATTAAAGGCTAGTAATTCTATTCTATTGAATGATAGAAATTGTCAAAAATACTAGGGACACAAAAACAAATTTTTTGCTTTCGCTTAGACCATTTAAGATTTGTTTTTTTGATTTTTTTTTTTAAAGGTATTTGAACTTTTTTTTATAAAAATTGGTTTAATAGAATTTTTGAGTTGAGCCGGTCAAAATCATTAATAATTATATAAACTAGGTTTTTTATTGTAATTATAAAAAATATAAATTATTTTTGTTTTTAGTCAAGCAATTGAAATATTAAGTATTGTACACAACTTTATATAGAAAAAAAAACAAAAACTTTAAGGAGGAACAACTCTATCTAATTATTTAATAATATGGATGAACAATAAATAGTATTTTTTTTTTTAAATAGGCATTCAATTATTTTTAATCATTTTCTTTTAGTTGCTCAAACTTTTGTTTTTAATATAAAATATAATAAAAACAAGAAATGTAATTAACACCGTAGATTTATCATTAAAACAAAAGACACTCCATAAACTGTAAAATACTTATAAAAAAGAAATAATAAAATTCCTGAAAGAAATCCCTACAAATATTTAAACATTTTTTTTAACATTTCTATTTTACAGTTTTGGCGTCATTTTAAATAAAAAATATTCGCATTTCTTTTATTTTTTATTCAACAAAAAAAATCTAAAAAATGAAATGTGTTTCAAAACAATTTGTTTTCTTTAAAACGCAACACTTTACAATTAAAAAAATTTATAAAATTTCCTTAATTGCTCCTCTGTGTTTTAATTAATCAAAAAACTAAATAAAACGAAAGTAATACGCCTTACTATAAAAGAAGTCGACTTTATACTAAAAAAAAAAAGAAACCAAGTCAAAACATACTACCAACCAAAATTTTTAATTTAAAATTAAAGTCGACTTTAAAATTTTTAAATAGTAAGAAGGAATGAGAGTCTAAGGCCTTATTGAACGTTAAAAATGTCTTAAAGTGTTAAACTGTAACACTTTCACAAGTTATGTAAAAATATATATTTTTTTTATTTATTTTTTTTTCTAATTTTTATTTTAAACGTTAAAGAAAAGTTTTGCTTAACTATTTGTTTTAAGTATATTTTTTGTGTTCTTCAATAAAATAATAATAATAAAATGTAAAATGTTTATGAATATTTCAAAGCTAACTAAAAAACAAATATATATTTATATAAATTAATTAAGAAATTAATATATTAACTTAATCTCTTCTAAGCAACAATTTTATAAGAATTAATTATGGTTTTCTAATTTGCAATCGAATCATTTTTATTGTAATTTTAGTTAATTTTTATGAAATTGTTATTATAAAAACACAAAAATGTAATGCTCGTTTCTTAAAGAATATACAAACAAAATTTAATGTAAAAAATATCAATAAAATTTTGAAATAATTGTGGAAATATTTAAAACCCTTAAAATGTGTATTTCATTTAAAAAAAATAAGCGGATTCATGTAATATCGATAAAGTGTAAATATTGCATTTTTTTATCAAAAGTATTTTACCAACCCTGGAAATTTTTTTTTACAGTTTGTTGTGTATTTTATCAGAGAAGTCAAAACGCAGCAAAATTCAGTGTATTAATTAAAAAATATTGGAATATATATTTTTTTATTAGAAATAAGCACTTAAAGGCAAAAGAGTGTAAATAAAGCAATTTAAAGTCCAACCATTTAAAAAATCTTAAGAAAAAGCTTCTTTAAAGGTTAAAAATTGGAAAATCTAAAAAGAGCAGAAAAATCAAATATAAAAAAGCAAATACAGCAAAAAAATACAAATTTGTCTTCTCTGATAATCATATATTTTGATTGTTCGTTATAAAATAATTGCTTTTTAATGTTCCAAGATGCATAGAGGAATATATTTTATGTGAAATAAATCCAATGACCTTTTTTTCTAATAATAAACAAAAATAAATTTAAATTTTTTTAATTTTTATTTATAATTTTTAGAAAATTTAAGGCATCTTTTTTATTCTAAATATTTGTTTAAAACCTCTTCAAATTCCAATTTTTCAAACTTCAATTTAGTGCAATTTCACAATTTCATTCGATTTGAGAACACATATTTTCTGGCTAGGGTCCAGAAATATTTTTCTAATGAATTAATCGTAACAGAGAAGAAATGCGCGAATAATATTTAAAATACGCCAACAGTTGTAAAGTTGCCCAACTGTTTATATATTTTGTTTTTGGTGGAAAATTTTTTTATTAAAAACTGTTTAAAGAAGAGGGGCTTTAATATGAGACGAAATTCTTAGAGCATTATATCTTATACAAATACTAAAAAAACCTCATTTTTAAACAGTGACTTAATGCGAACTAAGAGGAATTTTGGAAAAACTACTAACCACGAGAATTTATTTAACAAGTTGAGCGCCCCGGTAGGCTAGTTGGTAGCGTGCTAGCTTATCAGTGCGGGGGTCGTGGGTTCAATTCCTCTGGGCTCTGGTCTGTTTTCGCTACAACGAGCCGAAGGCCTTTGTTGCTAGTGCTCGGTTAGGGTATTAACATATAATTTGTAATTATATGATTAATAAATAAATAAGTAAATAATATTTAACAAGTTTGGTAACAGGGATGAAACTTTCTGAATCCATAGAAAAACATTCATTATGAAAATTTAACAGGCCAACAATTACAAACAAAATTTCAAATTCTTGCATAAAGGTCTAATTTAATGTTCTCTCAATCAACAAAATTCTCTCAATTATGTAAAAGACTTTAATTTTAAAAAACATGGTTGTTCTTAGTCGAAATATTTTAAAAATCATTTTGAATAAACTCAGTGCTAACATTATTCTAGGGCTAAAAAAATATTCTTGTGTCTGCTAAATTTTCATTTTGAATAGAGCCGGCCACTGATCTTTTTTTATAAATAAAAAAAATGTCGATACGTTTTTAAATAAATTAAGTTATCCCTTACACTTAAATTCAGAATTAGTTTTAATTTTTTTTTAATTGGCCTCATAAAACTACTCACATATTAAAATTTCCAGTATTTCCCAAACACGATTAAATTTTGATAAATAGTATATACAGGTTGGTTGAAAACTTTCTGCGCTCACCAAAAGATGGCATTGCTAGCTCCAAACTTTTTTTTCTCAAGTTGGTATAACTGTCCTGAGAACACATGCAAAGTTGCAAGTCATTCTGTCAAGCCATTTGAAGTTGACGTGTCATCGATTTTTTTTAATATGGAAAAAATTGAATATCTTGCAGTCATTAGATTCTTTGTTTTGAAGGGTTTAAAAGCAAAGGAAATTTATGAACAATTGTTAGAAGTGTATAAGGAGTCCTCACCTTCAAAACGCACCGTTGAATTTTGGGCTGGTGAATTTAAACGTGGTACTAGCCTTAAAGACGATCCACGCGAAGGACGACCAAAACTGCAACCACAGCAGAAATCATTGAGCAGGTACATAATATGGTTAGTTAAGATCCAAGTTTGACTAAGCGTGAAATTGCTAATGCCATAGGCATCTCAGATGAACGAGTACTTCATATTTTACATGAAGAATTACGCATGAAAAAACTGTTTGGAAAGTTAGTGCCGCACGCACACATTAACAATTCAACAAAAACTGGATCGAAAACAAATTTCTCAGCGTAATTTGGAGCGTTTTAAGCCGAATAAAACCGACTTCTTGCGTCGTTTTATAACTATGGATTAGACTTGGATCTACCACCATGATCCTAAATTGAAACAAGAACGATTACAGTGGACTGAAGCTGGTTGTTCAGCTCCATAGCAGGTGAAGTCACAACGATCAGCAAAGAAGGTTATGGCATCACTTTTTTGGGATGCAAAAGTAATTTTGTTTATTGATTATCTTCAGAAAGGTAAAACAATCAACTCTGAATATTATTGCAGCCTTTTGGATCAGCTGGATGAAAAAATTCGTGAGAAAAGACCTGGTTTAAAAAAGAAAAAAATCATTTTTTATCAAGACAATGCACCTGCTCACAAAAGTGTTTTGACGATGGCTAAATTCAAAGAATTAAAGTACGAATTGCTTGAACATCCACCGTATTCACCAGATTTGGCTCCCAGCGACTACTATCTCTTCAGAAATCTCAAACAATTCCTTCGTGGAAAGCATTTTTCGTCGAATGAAGAGGCCGTAGACGGTTATTTTGCAGAGCTTCCGGAAAACCATTATAAGGATGGGATAAAATTATTAGAAGATCATTGGAACAAGTGTATTGAGCTTCTAGGAGATTATATTGAATAAAAAAATATATTTCGTAACAAAAACAGTATTCTTTCATTTCGAGCGCAGGAACTTTTCAACCAACCTGATTTTACATGTTTTTTTTTAACGACAATTTTTAATTTTTTTTTTTTTAAGTTTTTAAAACTTTAATATGAGTTTTATGTTACCTAAAGTTGTGATTTTTTAATTTTAAAGCAATAAATTATTTAATTATAAATAAAGTTAATGAAGTTTGTAGTCCTTTTAAGGTTGTTGAGCCAATCAAATATTTTTCAACAATATTTCCTGAGGTTCATGTACCTCAACGAATATATTCCGGGAACTGAAAGGACCAAAAGTCTGCAAATGTGAGAGTATTTTCTAAAAAGTAACATCCACAAAATATTTCACCAATTTTTCAAATATTGTTATTTTTGCTCTAAACCTTATTATTAAAAAGATAAAATTTATTGTAGATTTAAAATATATGCTGAATTCCAAATTTTGTTTATGTTTGTTAAGAATTAAAAAAATAAATTTAAACGCATGAGTTTTATGGTATTTAATTAAATTGTTAATCATACGCAACCAATGAAATACATCGTATGTTTAGCAGTTCCGGTGAATATTTCGAATAAGATATTCAGGCGGAGTGTTTGGGGCAAATAGGTGACACAATTAAATTGCAAAATATTGTGATAGTATGCGTAAACTTCAAGTGTGTGTGCGTAACGGTTTGTGTAAAAAATCAAATTTGTTTTGATTTTTACACAAACTTTTATCGCTGTGTGTGTTAATTTGCGCAGGTGATTTGTGTAGTTTATTTACCGCATAACTTTAAGCGTGCACTCAAAAATATTTGTCGATAGAATCTTCTGAAAATTTTATTACAAAAACTTTTACAACTAATAAATTTGATAAAAAATATACTTAAAAAAATACAAAAAAAAAATGTGTAATTCATAAAATATAAAGTCAAAATTCAAAACGGTACTCCAGTTATTGCATTTTTGTATATTGGAGGTACCACAAAATATTTCTGATTATTATTTGCAAACTAAGAATATATCTAATATACGAGTATGTTCTAGAATTAGTAGGAATTTAAATCTCCTTGAAAAAGAAATTTATGTCACTATTACACTGTGTTCTAAAGTTGTATTTGATCCAATTTAACTTTTTTCATTGAATAATCAATCGTAATTTATTTAACTTTTCAATGGAACTAAAAGAAATTGATAAAAAAAAACAATAATGAAATTTTGACTTTTACTTAAAAGTGAAAAATACCGAAATTAAACAAGAATTAATAAAATAAAAAATATCTAACAAAAATTAACAGTTTTCTGCAAAAATACTGTATTGGTAGTTGTGTATTTTAATATTAAAAAAAGTAATAGCTTTAAACAACTGTTACGAAATATAGAATTTTTTGTTAAATATTTGTTAAAACCCAGCAAAAAAAAAAAGAAATGGTAGTCATTCTGTGACTATAACTTCTTTCATTGCTTCCTAAACTTCAGTTGACATTCTTTTATAATTTTTTGGTGTTATTCTAAGGCACTTCCAAAAGAATTCATGTGTTCATATTTCTGGATATAAACCCGATGCATATCTTAAAAAATCACTCTTCATTACTTTTAAAGCATATGTTATTAGTATATCGTATATTTTTTTGAATCTAAAGCATTTATTCAAATTGAAAAAATAGTTCTGATAAAATTTTTTAATTTTTTTATTTAATCATTTTTTATATTTAAGTTTAAAATTTCATGAGGGTTAGAACTTATGCAGTTTTGCAATTTTTATAAAAGTTTTGAAAAATCAAGAAAAACAGATTTTTTTTTGACCTTTTATTGAAACTAGCTGGCCTGTCATTTGCATTTTTTCAGCTTTAAATCTTTATGAGGACGCAATCTGTGCATTTTTGCAGTTTTAATTCAGAATTTATCAAAATAATTTTAAAATTGTATCAAAATTAATACAAATTGCCCAAAGATGTTTTAAAATTGTGCAAAAATTATTTAAAATTGTTCAAAAATATTTTAAAATTGTCTAAAAATGTTTCCAAATTATACAACCAGTTTTTAAATTATCCAAAAATATTTTAGAATTTGTCTAAGAATTCAATAAAATTTTTGAAAAATGTTTCAAAAATGCTTTTTCACTAATGCAGAATTATTTATTTGTTTTAATAAAGAGTATTTGTATATCAATGCATAAATTTCACTTTTTTAAACTTATTTTTCTGCATTCTTATGAATTAAATTTTCATCAAAGCTTAAATACTACAAAGTAAATGAACATTTTCCATTAATGCATCAGAATACCTTATAATTGTATTATCATTGCTTCCTTAGAGTAAAGTATGAGTAATGCTAGTAGCTACAATTGAATACTTCCATCCTATGACACGCTAATGTTAAATTCATCGATGAAACCATTAGAAAAGAAGTGATGCCTTTGCCATAGTAGTGGTGCTTTTATTGCTTCTTTGGCAGCTTCATTTTTGCTGGGTATAGTTGTTTTATATTTTTTCTATCTGTAGCTACGACTACTGATTACTACATAAATATCTTTCTTGTAGTAACTGTTAAACTTTTTTGAGTGCAGCAATAGTAAAACATCTTAAAGAATAACATTTTTATTTTGAAAGTTTTTATTTCAAAATTGTTTAAAAAAATACATGAGCTTAAATAATTCAAGTTTCTAAAATATAAATTATTGCAAGTGCCCCAATCATTAGATTTAAGTGTGGGCTGTGTGGATATTAAAACAAAAGCTTTTCCACAAAAAAAAAACAAAAACTCACAAAGTTTATGTCAGCAATTGAGGGTGTGTGTGTGTAAAGATATTTTATTTTGTTATGAATAATTAACGAATTATTAATTTGAATTCATTCCCAGCCGACAATATATGTAAAGTAAAACTAGTTAAATGAAAAATTAATAAAAAAAAACAAAACAAAAATCAAGTTTCAGTTATGATGTGAGTAAACAGAAAAGTTGTTTCAGCCAAGTTAATGTGTAAGTAATTTAGTCAACAACGGGCTTTCAAGCAAAATATATCTGCGGATCTTTTTAAAAGAGTTGTGAATAATAATTATAAAAAATCAACTGAAATATACTCATTTTTTATGAGAGAAATACCGAGGGGAGCAAAAACCAAAAAAATACTACATATTAACATTTGAATTTTGGAGAGTTTTAAGAAAACGTCAATTTAGCTTTTATTGCGTGCGCAGTGGTCATACAAGTAAGACGGATAAATTGTTATATACGCATTAGTAGTAATTTAACGTGTGTCGCTCAGATTGGTCGTAATTTTTGTTTGGATTTCTCTTGAAAACTGTGAAACTTATAAAATCTGAAAATTTTAAATAAAATTCTAAATTTATTCTTACATTTAATTGTCAGCGGCATACAAGAAAATAAAAAAGATCAACTATAAATTTTTAATAATCAAAACTTTACAAAAAATTATAAGTTAAATCAAAATGGTGGAAACCGTAGTAACCGTTGAACATACCACAACCACACAAACCACAGCACCCACAGGTGGTGGTATCAGCGCATTAAGGATTAATATTGGATATTTCCAAACTGTTCCTGGCATTATAAAACTAGTACAATTTGTAAGTTAAAACGATGTATTTTTTTTTAATAGAAACCCAAAAAATTCTATACATGTATTCCTTATAAGAAATGGTGTTGGTTTAAATTATCGATTATTGTGTTAAAAGTCTTTTAGGTTCAGTTTTTTGGATATAACTAAAACTTGGTTTAACTACAGAGAAACCAAATCATGTCAGGCATTTTGAAGTTTATGAAACAAAATTTGCCGGAACTTTTTCTGGTTTAGAATTTCGATCTTCTTTGAAATGAAACTAAATAAAACAGTATTCCAGTTATAAACTGCTTTAATCAAAGTTTAAAGTTAATCTACGTCCTAAAAACTTGGCCTTAAGCCAGTATGACACTTGCTTGATTTTGTATTCACGAGAAATTGATAAATTTTCTTATGGAAAAATAATGTGCGAGAAGTTCAACTATAGAAAATAAATGAGTATCTGTCAAATAGATGAGTATATGTCAAATAGATGTCTACATTGCTGTCAACAATCCAATACGAAATAAGTGTAGCGTTTTTTGAATCCCAATATGTCGGTTTAAAGATGGCGGAAAATATTTTAAAAAGTGATGGGATTAACTTTTAAAAATTTGACCACCATATAAACTAAAGAAAGCACCACACAACATTGGAAACTAAATATTTTTAAATGATTAACAAAATTAAAACCTACACAAGTTTTCCGCAAAAGAGTGGCATGGTTGTCAAAGATTACCTCATATATATGTACTAGATAAAAATTGGTATATAATGGAAAAACAAATTTATAAAATTGATTAATTTTTTATATAAATGCATATATAGGTGAATGTTTAGGTTAGACTCATACAAAGATAAATATCACCTGTATGTTTTGATTGAATGTGAGATAATAGGCTTGTTCGATTTTATTTGTAGTAAAACTAGTAAAATACAAAAAAATTAAAAATATTGTCAAAAATTATAAATGTACTTGATCAAAATAATTGTAAAACAAGTAAAAAATTTACGTCGGTCATGCCGGCTAAATGATACCCTATGTAATTTTTCGGGAAGCGGTCCAAATTCTGGGATGAGGGAAGGCGGGTTTACATAGGGACTAGGTTTACATGAAGTTCAATGTATTTTGAAGGCATGTTTATAGTCTCATATAACATAAATACCATTCCAAACATTAATAAAGCCCTATTGAGTTGGGACCTTTCTATAGGAGGTTGTTCTGAAAATGGGCAGATTTGAACTAAATTCAAAAAGGGCTATAGAAACTTATGTACTAGATTTCATCGAAATATAAGGTTAATATGGATACACGGACAGCGGACACGGATATAAATCGACTCAGAAAGTGATTCTAAGTCGATTGGTATGTATACTACAAAGTGGGCCTGACTACGTAGTGGTGTTTGGTATAAATAATAAACAAATTTTACAAAAGCCGGGAACAACATATGCGAAGTGCAAGCGTAAAAGTGAATTACAACTTAATAACGATTTGCATAAAAATCTGTTTCATTCTACCATTTGTTTTTTATTTGTTTTTAAGCAGGGTTGCCCTTAATCGGCATGCTAAGAAATCATTATGAATAGATTCCATTCTAACAAGCTACTAAGCCTAAAATACATTCTAGTTAAAAGCACGTGGAGTGCAATTTATAAAAAGCTACTAACTTTTCAATATAAATACCGTTAGATATTATACGAATAAGTTTTAGATATTAGTACTGGTTTTTGTTGTTGTTGTGAACAATATTAATTTTCAAATTGGATTTTCTAAAAATCTCTCAATTTCGTTTCCTTTAAAATAATATTGGCTGTTGCATATAAGCTAAAATTTTAAAGCTTTCAAAAGTAGGCGATATTTGTTTAATTTTAATTTAAACGATTGTCAAATTTATAAAACCAGAGTAGCAATAGTTAAAAACATTTATAAAAATTGTGTAATAAAAAAAATAAAAGCGCTTTCACGAAAAAAGTTCAAAAAGTCGAATTTCAAATATTAAATTTAATAAAAAGTAGAAAAATCCCTGATATAGGTTCATGGAAGAAGTCGCTAGAATGAAAATGATTGAATTTGTAACACTAGAAATAACTTAACACTACCCAGCAAATCAAACGGTATAGTTTTAATATTATATTGATATCATACTAATGATAAATTTGCTTAAGAATGATATCATTAACGATACGTAAATAATAAGTAATATAATAATTATTTAAAATAATTTGTTTTTTAGTTAATGTACACCACATTAAGAACGTACCGAAGAATAGTCCATCCTAAGCTAAAAATAAAATTTATTCAATATTGACAATTTTAAAAATACTCGTATTAAAGTACGCCATATAAAATATGTTCCTTAACCTTTTTTCGTATCTCGCATAGTTTTCGAGATAATTCGAAAATCTACACTTTTGCAAATTCAAAGCCGATTTTTGCAAAAAGTGCTTAATTGAAGATTTTTATTTCTGAGACATTCCAAGTACATAATCAAGAAAAACATATACGCTGTTCGAGCTTTTGGTATAGAATTTGCTTCCCCGTTTCTCTTGAAAAAATAAATATAAATTAGAGCTATAAATAAAGACAGATTATTTCATTACTATAAAAAATCAGTCTGGTTGGTGAATTGCTCCGACTGGATGGCAAATATATCGGGCTGGGTGGTGAATTCTGCGGACTGGATAGCGAATATAACGGAATGGTTATAAAAATAGTATGGTCCACTGGGTCTTATACCTGTTAGATCCAAATCGTTGTTGTTGTCTTTAGCCATGTAAAAATAAAAAAAAATATATATATATTTTTTAGATATTTTAAAATATATCAGTGTGGTGTATGTATTATTTTCATATAAAAAAAAACAATTTGAAAGTGACTCCCGCTGTTGTTTTGTGATACCTTTTTTATTGATTTAACATCAGTCAATTATTTAAGTAGAATAGTTAATTTAGCATTAATTTTTAATAATAAAAAAACTGAACATTTGTTTAAAACGCAATAACCAATTTCCACCCACTAGATAAAATCTATTGACATTACAATGTCCAGTCTATAACAATAATGTCCTTAAAATATAATAACCTGGTATTTAATCAGCAGGTTTTCCTATTGTTGTAATTTTCTATAAAGTATATTATTCAATTTATACAGAAAGTAAGGCAAACACATTATGAATCATATGAAAATTATTGACATACATGTGTTAACTTTTGGTTTTATTAAATTTTTATTTTTTTTGTGTTTAAATGAGCAAATGACAAATTTTTTTTTAAATTATATTTTTATCTATTTTTTTTTTTTTGGTTTAAGTAAATTATTATTTTGTTTGTCTCTATTTCTTTAATTTTTATTTACAGGTACAGGGTGTTTTATTTAGAGGTGTAAATTAAGTTATATAAAACTTAACTGTTTTAAATGAAACTAACGTTTTAACATTTAAACTACGTTGAAAACACAATATGGGGGGAACGATTCGATTCGATCGACAATAATCGAAGAAGTGAGAATATTCGAAACAGTCAAGCTTAATATTCGGTGGATCTTCGGTGGTTATCTTTATTTTAAACAATTTATAATGGTTAATAAAGTGCCCTATAATTTTTTATTTATAGTGTTGACGCATATTATATCTCGATTGTTAACACCTGCGTTTTGCCATCACTCTTTTTAAGTTCTTTTGGAATGTGATTATGATATTGCTAATGATGTTGTTCAGTGTTTTTCTAAACAAACCAAAAATTGTGTGTGGTATTTAGACAATAGACCTGTTTAATTTAGAAACCGCTCACACACATTTGCTAATTTGGATTACTTTTGACACAATTATTGGCCAAATAACTTATAATTTATATAGACATATGGGCAAGGAAATTAGAACAGTTTTTATACACGCTAAAATATGAGAAAACTACCAGCTGTTAAAGAAAAAATATTACTAAACAATAAAAATCTGAGTCAACACAAAAATTCATACACAATTTTTAGATAAAAAATATAAATTAAACTTAATAAAATTTATTTAACATATCTTAAAATTATATGTTATTTTAATTATTTGTTTCGATATAAGAAATTTTTAACCACCTTTTTCAATTTTATTCAAATTAAAAAATATACATATATATTTTTTGTAGAACTTAACGTTCTTTGTATAAATACTGTCTGACCTAGATTAATAATAACATATATTAAACAATAAAGTCCCTTGAAAAATTGTAATGACGACAATCCATAAACATTTATTAATCATACGTATGTATACGTAATTTATTTTGAAAAAAAAAAAATAAAAAATTCAAATGCAAATAGAATGGTATCATCATTTAGCAAACAGAATTTTATGCAAAATAAAATGTCTTTTAAATGAACAATTTTCTAAACATTAAGAAAACATGGAATAATAGTGCATATATAAATTTAAAAATGCATATAAACGAATGATCTATTAGGTCATATACAATATAAGAGAGCATTATTTATACAAACATTATCATCATCGTTGTAAGTAATATACATATGAGGCTTTCCGTACCAATTGTTTAGCTAACAAGAACAAAAAAAAGTGTATCGCATCAAGGTTAAATTTTAATTATTTATTGTTCTATATCAGAGCCGGCAAAACTATGGCACGTGTGACATTTGCGAGAGTGGATTTAAGGTGATACACGTCGCTTAGAGACAAGTCCATGGCGCTCAGACCTAAAATTGTTTAATGTACCGTTTTTTTTTTGATTTTTTTCTTAAATCGTAATCCTTTCAAAAGTTCTGTCGAAATAATTATTAAAGGTTTAAATAATTTTTAAATATTACAGAAATTTCCCTGCGTTCGTCGTATTAATGAACTAATAAATCTAAATCTTTTTTATATAAATAAAAATTCTGTACAAATTTCTTAGAATTTTAGATTGGTGGAAAAGATTCAATGGTAAAAAGCCTCAGATGAAGAGAAAATTGGATAAATGGTTTGCCACATTTATTTAGATTTAAAATAAAAAATGTAACGAAGGAAAAGTATGTTAATCTGTGATGACATTTTTAAAAAGAAAACAGTCTGTTTAAAGAAAACTGTAAAAAGTTTTCCAACTTTTAAAATAAAATCTCAAGGAAGCATGCGACACATTTTTATTAAAAACAAACGTTGCCTGTTTCTCCCACGCAACGAAGAAGTTATAATAAAAATAATAAAATAAATGAAATTGCACTTTAAGTCCCGTTTCACACAGAGCAACTATTGTTGCGGCGCTTCTTGTCAATTCTCTTTTAAAGTTGCCTTTAATTTCACACAGAGAAACTTTTTTCAGCAACTTTCGTCTACATTTGCTTTAAAATGAATGAAAAAAACGAAGAATTAAAAACCAAACCGAAGAAAGAAAAAACAAAACGTGTAGCCGAGAACAAGCAACTCCGTACCAACCGCCACTCTTCTTTCCCCTCTCTCCCACAAACTCAAGAGTTGCGCGACAAATGTTGCTCTGTGTGAAATGGGACTGACTCGACCATTTATATAGACTTATGAAAGTTTTTATAAAATTTTATTAAAAATATAATTTTATAATTATTTCCCAATAAACATTGAAAAGTTAAAAATTCAAGTGCTTTAAATATTGCTTGTATTGTGCTTTATATTAAGTGATTTTTTACAGTAAAAATCAAGTTTATACAAATAAAAATAATTTGTTTTATGCCATTCGTTTATTGTCAATACGTATTTTAAAATAAAATTAAAACATTTACTCAAATTTACAAATTTTCTGTGAAGATTTTTATAAAATCTGAATTTCTTTGATGGATTTTCACAAAAAGGTAAGCCACATTTATTTGGAGCTAAACACTGTCCTTACATTATCTTTTTTTTTATTTTAGAAAGATTCCACAAATTTCTACGCTTCTTAACAAAAGAAGAATTAGTGAAAAAACATCGAAAAACAAAAATCAAGATTAAATATACAAGACTAAAATTATAAAATTTATGTATGTATGTTAAAAAACAGTTATTAAATTTTATTAAAACCAATCATTTGCGTGTTTTTATGGCTTTGTTTAAGCTTGAAGTTAGGGCTTGAAAACAAATGTAATTATTATGTTGTTTTAACTTGAATTGAAGTGTGATTTAAGGCTTGAATTAAAGTATATTCTCACTGTAATGTTCGACTTGAATTCCAGTTTCCGTATTGCTGGAATATGCTATTGAATTAAAGTATAAATCAAGGTTTGAAATTGGAAAATATGACTTGAATAACACTTGATTTTGGCTTTAATTCCAGCAAAAATTGAGTTATAAATATTCTTATCAACTATACTAAAAATATTATTTTAGTTGAATAAAGTTTTTCATATACTCAATGAAGAAGTTTCATTAAAAAACTAATTTCTAAAAAGTTTGAAGCTCTTCACTAATCTTAAGAAATTTTTATGTTAACTTTGTGAAAAAAAGTTGCATTAGTTTACTGAAAATTTTCGTAATGTTTTGTCCAAAAATTTCATTCTTGTAGCCTTAATTTTTTATATATTATTTATTATAATTTGGTGTAATTTGTAAAATGCCAGAATAGAAATTTTTATCGAAAATTAAAAAAATTAACTTTTTTAAATGTTTTTCAGTTTTTGTTCAAATTCATACATTTTATATTAAATGGAATAAGGGAGACCAATATTCTTGCCAACATGGGTGCCTGATTCGATTATTACAGACTTAAATAACATTTTTATGAGTTTTTGTTTTTGGTCTTAAAAATTTCTCATAAAAATTCTCTGTTTTTTTTTAATTTCCTGAGCAACAAATGCTATATTTTATATTTTTTGATAAACACCTACTTATTTTTAAATTGTGATACATTTACTTTTAACTATTAAAAAATTTATATAATATTTATAAAATATAAAGAAGCCTTTAAAGTAATATTTATGATTTGTATGCATTATTTGTTATTAAAATTTATTTATATTATAAAATACTAACAAACATCATCACGTTTCTTAATTTTTTTCTTCATAATATAACTAAATAATAATTCTCTATCCAATTTTTCTAAAATTGTATGATGATGTATTCGTATGCAGTCATTAGTTTAAATAGCATTTATTATGATTTTGTCATCTCAACTTGAGCAAATTTCAAACAATCAAAGTTTTGATAATTTTTAATATCTTGAGTAATAAATTATTAACAGTTTTGTTAAAAAAATGAATTTGTTATGCTATAAATGTTGCTAATAAACAAATTATTAAAAACAAATTCCTCAAGTAATAGATAATTTGTTGATAGACAAATATTATGTGTTATAAATAATAATATTACGTATTCAAAAGATGATTTAATTTAACTTCAAAACCAGTTTTATAAATATTGAAATACATTGTTTTTCTATCCATATTTGTATATACTAAATTGTTAAGTTTAAAATGTGTGTTTTTTTTTGTATAATTTATAAAAGAAAGTAAATTGTTTATATAGAAATATAAAAAATATATTAAGGGGATTAATGAAAATAAAAAATATATCGTATGAAGTTTGAGTTTGACATAAAACTCGTACAGTTACCAACTTTACACGATATACGAGACCTTGTATGAATTCTCCCATTAAATTGATTCAGTATGGTGAAAATGTACAATATTTATTTTTATATTAAATGCAATTATGGTTAATTGAACTATTGGCCTTAACTTCAATTACATTTATCATGTTACATAATTATTTAATCAAATGTATTAATTTTTGAAATCTACCATTATAAAACATGTAAACCCTACTGTGGTGTAGTTCAAAAATTCAGAAAATTTGGAGAAAACATATTTCTTCGAATTTCTTTTAGTACATACAAAAATACATGTCGGTTTGAAGTTAAAAATAAAAACAGAAAACAAAAATTTTAAAGTAGGATTTTTGCGTAGTTTTAATTAAACTTTCATAGAACTCATTATACGCATATCTCATGTCAAAATATTTATAAATTCAGACACTTCTCCCATAGAATGGTCCTATCTGATCTGGACATTTAGACACACTAAGCGTAGATATCTGATTGGAAGTGGAACCATAAGTCACGCCTCCAAATTTACAGGAAATCGGATCCATACGGCTTTAATCTTTTTACTAGTTTATAAATTATTAAAATACTCTCAATTTTTTTCCTCTGGGGACTTTATAAATATTTTTTCTACAAGATAATTTTTAAATAATTTTTAGTAGCTTTAACAAATTGTTTTTCAGTTTTTTCTACACTCAAAAAAAATAAACATTCGTTTTTACCACAAACTTTATGATCAGTATTAGCTGTGTTTGTGCCGCAAACTATCAACATTGGCCTATGTCATTCTTATATAAATTTCACATAAGGCAACATTTAGTGTTAACTTTTCACGTTACTTATGTCAAATTTATATGGGAATGACATAATGAAATTTTTTCTTAAGTAAGGAGTGTTTAAATAAAATTTCTTACTTAAGTAAAATTTAAGCACAAATCGCACTTAATGCTGACTATAAAACTGGAGACAAATAAGATTTTCTGTTTAATAAATTAGCTGTTTTGTAAATTAGTTTAACCTCATTTCAACATGGACGGGTTAATGCTTTAAATGGTGAACTGCATTTGACAACTTTCATTATAAAATACTTATGTGTGGATTAGACAAAGTTAGGGGAACAAATTACTTGAACAAAACAAAAGAAAAAGTGTGGTAACAATGGGTGATATGGGAAAGTAACAATACAATAAAAACAACAACAATGATAATGATGATGACAATAGCAACAATAACAACTGTAAATCAATGAACTTAACTCGTTCATATACATAATTAATGCCATATTTAATAATCTATGTATGCGCATGCGTAAAAGGTGCAATGTACTAAAGAGCAAGATAGGTAGAAAAGTTTTATGTACCTATATATATTAGGTTTTAAATCTGTATTTTTTTTTACTTATAATAGGGGGGGGGGGGCAACTCCTGTGAAGTTCATATATAAAGTATACTGTAAACACTCAGAAAAAAAGTTAGTAGAAAAATTTGTAAACTATACTATTTTTGTACTGATGTTTAGTAAAAAAATTATTATTTAGCAAATCTTTTTGCTATTTACATTTTACAAATTACAGAAATTTTAAAAATTTTTGTTGCTAATTTCAGAAATAATTTTACAAATTTTTGAAAAACCATTTTTTAAAAAAGTGGATATTGAAGAAAATGTTATTTTTAATTAAAAGTTACACCTACAAACTTAAATTACCTTAAAATGTTGCATAGATTAAAAAATGGGATCGAAAGTGAATATACCGAGCACTAAAAAATTTTTTTTGCTAAAAATCAGCCCTAAAAACAATTACAATTTGACCTTAAAAGTAAAAAATATTACTGAAGTATTTTTTAAAACAGAAATTACCAAATTAAAATAAAATGATAAATTCGTTTGTTTTAACAATTTTTAAGATTTTTAAGCCTTTGATTTTTTTTTAATTTTGTCTAAAATATTTTTTGGAAAAAATTAATAAAATAAAAAAATTTTAATGCTCGACGAAAATAAATAAATTTTAAAATTTTGTACTAATATTAATTATATTTAGTAACTTTTTTGCTGATTTTAGCAAACAGATTTTAAATTCCACTTTACAAAAACTTTACTAAAATTTAGTAGCGGTTACTAATTTTTCTGCTAATTTCATTGCAGTACACGTCAGCAGACATGTGTTGCTAAGATTAGCAAAAAATACCCTGGCCTCAAATTAGCAAAATTTCCCGTAAAAACAGGAAAATTTTCAGTTGCCATTACAGACTTTTTTTGGTGAGTGTATGGGTTGTATCGTGTTATCGGAAACAGAGTTGTTAAATTTTAATTTAAAAAATTGTATTAATTGATGATGTTTAGTGTGTTATGTTTAAGTCATACCTGGGATTTTTCATTGGAAATTTAATGGTAATGAAATTTTCTGGCATTAGCGTTTGTCATACAAATGCTAATGAAATCTTACTAAAGCATTTGTTTAAAAAAAGGTGGATATTTAAATTGCTTTACATAGGCTGTTTTTTAAATGGATCCCTCGGAATCTTTCCCAGACCATGCCTATATTTATTATCACAGTATATTAACACTCTAGAAGAGCAACACTTGCGTTTGTTTTGAGTTCTCTCGAGGTATTCGCCATTTTGTAAAATGGCCGGTAGCTCAAAAACTTAGCCAGACAGCCAGAACTTTGCTGTAATAGAGTATCAATATTAAATTATACTTTTTTAATTATTAGTTTTAAATTGATTAATTATTAATTGCAATGGAATTAAAAAAAACATAACCATTAATCAATACAATCCAACAATAAAAATCATTATAATTATTAAAAAAAAAAAAGTTAATTACAATTGATATCAATGCAGTGCTAATGAAATCATCAATAAATTAGTCTATTCAATTAATTAGTCCCATGTATGGTTTAAGTGTACTAACAAAAAAACAAATCCAACAGAAAATCATGGTAATTTAAACAACTCTGTTTTTTTTGATGCGACGATACAACACCTTGTGAACTCCTTTTATAGATTTTTCCATAACGCTACGTTCCCACTAGACACATTTAGTAGAAATCTAGTCTAAAGGCTGGTATACTAACGATGATTTACATAGTACACACGATATACGAAGCCCTACATAAATGCCTCCAAAAATTTAAGTTATTATACATTATATATACAAACTTTTATATTTTATACATTTATACAATACATAAACTTAAACATATAAAAAATTTATCCAATTAAAAACTTTGTTGAATGATCAATGATGAAAGTTATAATATTGATCATTATTTTTTATTTAATCAATTAAAGAATTAATTGACTATGGCTTTGTTATTTAAAAATATAAAATAAAAAAAAATTGGGGGAATTTAAGAAACATATTTTTGTGTGTAATATAGGGTTACGAGGGTTATAAAAATTCGACGTATATAAGAGAATATTCAAAAATTTTATTTTAAATAAATTTAATTTATAAATGTCGAACTAAATAAATTAATTTAATTTAAAAATTTCGTTTGCTGGGCAGCCATATTAAAACCACCCTTTACCCTGGACTAATAATGGTATTTTTATTAGATAACTGAAATTTAATATTTTTAATAAATTGTTTTTATTTTCTCAAAATTTTTCAAAAACAGACACTTGTTTTTACGTTTGGATTTTATTTTTTTTTTTAGATTTATACAAATTTATAATTTTATGTTGTTGGTAATGTTTTTTATAGACCATCTGGCCTAATGCCAACAAATGACATGTTTTTATTTTATTATGTATTTACTTTTGGACGGTGGTTTTTCACATACATATTTAGTTAAGATAAAAAATTAGAACATTTTCTGATTTTTATGTGATTTTTTTAAATTAGCTCAGAGTTTTTATTTTAAAAATTACGTCACTTAAATTTATGTAGGTATATGACTTTTTTATATAATTTTCTTTTACTTTGCAGAGAAAAAAAAAAACAATTGAAAAACTATTAAAAAAGTAACGCTTCAATAGTTTAAGCTGTACTCTTAAATAAAAGATACCATATAAGTCTTTGAAAGCGCATGTTTTGTTGAAAAAAAATGCAAGCTTAGCAAACGTGTTAAATTACTAAAGAAGTTATTTGTTGTAACTATTTTGTTAAAATAAAATATTGCTTGAGTAGTAGACCATAACTTGAAATTACTAAGAAGACAATTGGTACCCAACCCCACTTTTCTGATTTTTATATTTTATTTTTATTTTTTTCTTTTAAAACCTATTGCTGCTATTGCCCAATGTTAATTCACTGTCAAAGTCAATCACTTTTACAATAAAATCATAATCCGAGTCGTTTCCGAATTTTCGTCTTTTATCGCTTGACCAAATTTAAGAAAAAGGCGTTGGCTCATTATCAAATTTGACATATACTACACTTAAAAGAATACCTCTGTAATTGAAAAGAAATATAAATACAAGGCTTCAGTTAAAGTATGAGTTAGTAGCTAACAGGACATTGTGATAATAGGGATAAGTGGAAAATTAGAAATACATATTTGTGTGAACATGTAAATTAAGTATGTTGGGTACATAATTGCTGTGTTATTGCGGCAAGGTATTAACAGGAACATTCACAGAAACTCTAAATGTGAATAAATGCCAAAATTGTATGGGTTTTCAGTGATTTGGATATAAACCCGATGCATATATTAAAATATCACTCTTCATTACTTCTAAAGCATAAGTTATAGTATATCGTATATTTTTTTGGAATCTAAAGCATTTTTTCAAATTGAGAAAATAGTTCTGATGAACTTTTTTAATTTTTTTATTAATTCATTTTTTATATTTTAGTTTAAAATTTCATGAGGGTTAGAATTTATGCAGTTTTGCAATTTTTATAAAAGTTTTGAAAAATCTAGACTTTTAATTGAAACTAGCTGGCCTGTCATTTGCATTTTTTCAGCCTTAAATATTTATGACGACGCAATCTGTGCATTTTTGCATTATGTATATTATTTAACACTACATCATTTCCAGTTTTAATTCAGAATTTACCAAAATAATTTTAAAATTGTGTAAAAATTATTTTAAATTGTCCAAAAATGTTTTAAAATTGTGCAAAAATTATTTAAAATTGTTCAAAAATATTTTAAAATTGTCTAAAAGTGTTTCAAAATTGTACAGCCAGTTTTTAAATTATCCAAAAATATTTTAAAATTTGTCTAAAAATGCATTAAAATTTTTGAAAAATGTTACAAAAATGCTTTTTCACTAATGCAGAATTATTTATTTGTTTTAATAAAAAGTATTTGTAAATCAATGCATAAATTTCGCTTCTTTAAACTTATTTTTCTGCATTTTTATGAATTAAATTTTCATTGAAGCTTAAATACCACAAAGTATATGAACATTTTCGACTCATGCATCAGAATATCCAATCATTGTATTATCATTGCTTCCTAAGAGTAAAGTATGAGTAATGCTAGTAGCTTCATTTGAATACTTCCATCCTATGACACGCTAATGTCAAATTCATCGATGAAACCATTAGAAAAGAAGTGATGCCTTTGCCATAGTAGTAATGCTTTTATTGCATTTTTGAAACATTTTTCAAAAATTTTATTGAATTCTTAGACAAATTCTAAAATATTTTTGGATAATTTAAAAACTGGTTGTACAATTTGGAAACATTTTTAGACAATTTTAAAATATTTTTGAACAATTTTAAATAATTTTTGCATAATTTTAAAACATAAAATTCTAACCCTCATGAAATTTTAAACTAAAATATAAAAAATGATTTAATAAAAAAATTAAAAAAGTTCATCAGATCGTTTTTTTCAATTTTAATAAATGCTTTAGATTCAAAAAATATACGATATATGAACTATAAATTATGTTTTAGAAGTAATAAAGAGGAATTTTTTAAGATATGCATCGGGTTTATATCCAGATCATTGCATTTGAACACATGAATTCTTTTGGAAGTGCCTTAGAATAACACCAAAAAATCATAAAAGAATGTCAACTGAAGTTTAGGAAGCAATGAAAGAAGTTATAGTCACAGAATGACTACCATTTTTTTTGCTGGTTACATATATGAAGCAGTGCCGCGAATAATGTTGCAAGCGACAAAATTGAAATTGTTAAGAAATCGAAAAAAAAAACGTTTTATAACTTGCAGGTGTATCCCACTGACTGACTTCTTTAGCTTGCATTTTGATAACAAAATCCTGCATAATTTTGCCTAATTTCATTTTTAAGTCATAAAAGACAGTTATTCTAACTGTAATCTGGAAAAAACAGGTTTTGTAAAAATTGTCGCTTAAAATGTTATTCGCGGCTCCGCTTCATATGTAATTTTTATAGGGTTTCCACAAGACGTACACCGCTAGACGAATGAGTGACTACATGTATTTTGTTTTTGTATTGTATGTATTTTGCTTTTGTATTTTCGTTCGTCTGAGGCAAAACGTCATCTGGAAACAACGCATTAAAAAATAAGAAAATAAAACTCAATGATTTTTTTCAAAAATATGAATATGATGAGAACAAAATACTTCAAAAAAATTAAATGAATTATTTCAAAAATAAAGTATGGTTTAGTGAGTCCGACTTTTAAAATTCTGACTGAGTATTAAGTCAAAATTTTAAAACGATAAGAATTGTTGTTGACTAAATTGTAGGTGATTTAACTTTATACCTTATCCAAATAAATTAAAGGAAAATAATTACGCCCATTTACTTAACCGTAACTACAAATGCTAGAAAATAATTTTCGAAACTATTGAATTAAAGTGAGTCATTAGAAAATTTCCATATTAAAATTTACAAAATTGTATATAAGTAAAATGTCTATATTAAAATTGTATATAAGTAATATTGAAAATGGTTGATTATCAGTTACTGTTATCTACATTGAAATACAATATTAATTACACTAGTCTACAAGGTTTATGCACAGACTTTTACTAAAACTTATTTAAAGTATTTTGGCATACTAAGCCCGAAACAAACAATTCCAAAAAATATTTACCCCTGTACATGATTATGCTAGATCAGCTGATTCTATCTAAATGAATAAGTTTAAACGTGACCACCATATGGAGATACGTCACATTACGTATGAAAAATTCTAGCCTAAATGAAAGAAAATTTTATGTAGAATTTAAATGCAACAAAAAATTATAATTTTAAAGTATTTAAAAGCATTATTAAGCCATAAAGTCAGAGGCTTACAAAAAAAGGGCCTACAACTTAAAAATAAGCTTTGCAGGCACGTTTTTAAATTTAGATCCTCGTTGAGGAGACAAAAATACCTTATAAAAGTTTTACTAGAAGTCGGAGCAAAAAGTCGAATTTTATAGAGTAGTGTTATATTTAGTGGCAAAAATTCATACACATATTTAGATATATATACACTGTATTAAATGATAAGATTAAAAAATAGACGATAACTTTTCACAACAGAAGATGAGATATTTCATAACATTTATTGTTAAATAAATAAAGAAATCGAAACTTTTCGATGACTAGACAGATTTTTATTTTGTGCAACAAAATGTTTTATATTTTTTTATTTTATTTATATTTAAAATGAGGCTATTGACAACCGATTCACCACCATTCATCAATTAGCTTTAGAAAACTTCTTTAGCCAAAAAATATCATAAAACAAAACTTATCTAATGTGTAGTGTTGTTTTTTTTTTGCTTGTGATGTGAACTAATTTAGATATTTTTGAAAAATAAAAAACCGCTTTAATTTATAAAAATAAATATATGTATATATAAGGCAGAATTACAAAATCAATTAAAAAAAGTAAATTTTGAATTGTAAACATTAAAAATTCAAGCGTTTGCTATGAATAATTTATGTGCCGAATGCAATCATAAAATGTTATGTCTATGCTGTGAGTGAATACAGTTGGAAAGTTGATATGGAATAGGGGCAATATTGTGGAGAATGCGATTTAAAACTTTTATGTTTTTTGGACCACTCTAATGTAGATATTTAAATTGTTTTTGATTCGTGTCAAAAACCTTTTGGTTATTTCGTTGTTGTGGTTAATAGCACAACATTTTTAAAATTCTTCAGTGATTAACTTTGACTTTTCATGCAATCATGGATATTTTAATTTTTTTATATCTATATTAAATACTTTACCATTTAGGTTATGACGTTACGTATTTATATGTAAAAAAAAAACATACATTGAACCTAAGTGTCACCCTGTGTATGAATATAACTTTAAAAATTATTTCTATTGAATCAGAAAACATTTAACAGACTTGCACTAATTTTTTTATGAGTGTAGAAAAACCGCGAAATATATTTTTTGAATTTTCTGCCAAAACGCATATTTTACTAATAAAAATATTATATTTTACTTATGCGCTAATTAAGGAAATGCTCAAGGTAACCCCTGACCTCCCTTCAGTTTTTACACCTAATATTCATGTGGGTCAAGTGTTGGTCTTGTTGAAAATTGTTCAATCCAAAATATCATTTAAAAAGTATTTTACTATTATTTTTATTTAAAGTAGTTTAGGGTTAACGGTATTTGAAGTAATTTCGTTGAAATATTTTAAGGTTAAATTGTCCTTTCAAAGGGTTTTAAATCGGTATTAGTATTTAGTAAAATGTTTCTAAACTTCAAATAAATTTTATTATTTTTAAATCCATATCTAAAAATAAAGTAAAAAGTCATAAAATTTCTTTGAAAATTGTCTATTAAAAAGTTGTTTTGTTGCCAAATTTGAATTCAATACATCGAAGTTTAATAAAAAATTTATTTTTAAATAGCAGGTTATTCTTCTTCTTTATTCAAAAAAGATAAGATGTACGAGGGCAGATCAATAAGTCCGTGACTTTTCGAACTTCCCTCGTAGTTACAGGGAATGCAACACTGCTGCCATCAAGTAACACCTTTTAATAGAGTACTGTCAAATTTTAATCAAGTTCCGTCATTTACTTTGCGTTTAACAGCAGGATTTTACGAGGTCCATAAAATGGGCATTTGTTTGATCTATAATTTCATTGTTAGAGCTCATTCTCTTTCGACCGAGCCACTTCTTAAGGTTTGGAAATAGGTAATAGTCACTGGGGGGCTAAATCCGGAGAATAAGGCGAATGAGGGGGCAATTCGTAGTCTACTTAATAGATTTTTGCCATGGAAACTAAGCTGTTCCACGATTCTGTTGGTGGTCGATTGTGAGCAAACGCGGCAGCCATCTTGCGGAAAGCTTTCTCATACTCAAGTGATCGTTCAAAATTGAAATCACTGAGCCTTGTGAGATGCCTATGTCTCCCACAGATGCCTATGTCTCCACGATCGGCCAACACCATATCGTGAATTTTTTCAATTGTTTTGGGTGTAGAGACAGAGACCTCAACTGGGCGTCCAGAACGTTCGGCATCTTCCGTACTTGTAAGGCCACAACGAAAGTCAGTAAACCACTTTTCTACCATTGAAATCGATGGTGCAGAGTCCCCATAGTATTTATCAAGCTTTTCCTTGTTTTTGTTTCGCAAAAAATAATGTTAAATTAACTCTCGAAATTCACTTTTTTCCATATTTAAAAAAAGCCACGAGGTTGAATGTTTTGGACAGCTGTTAAACGCAAAGTTAATGACGGAACTTGCTCAAAATTTGACAGTAGTCAAATAAAAGTTGGCTCTTGATGGGAGCATAGTTGCATTTCATATAACTACGAGGGAAGTTCGAAAAGTCACGTACTTATTGATCCGCCCTCGTAGTAAAATGTTTAAAAACTTAGTTATGTTTAAAGTTGATTGATAGCACTATAAAAATTCACTTTTAAAACAAATTACGTCAAATTTGCAAGTGTTTTAAAATAGTTCCAAAAACAAGAGATTTTATGAAACAATTTTATAAAAATATTGCGAACTACGATTTTGTAATTTTATTAATAATATAACTGCAAAAGGTACAACTATATTTCAGTTGATAACTCTGTAGGTGGTTTCTTATTTACCAAAATATGTATGTAACATATGATAAATTCAATAAGTAAATGCAGGTGTTTAAAAATAAAAATTTGCAAAAAAATATTGTCTTTTAAACAAACATTTTAATTTAAAAACAATTAAACATGCAATAAAAAATATAAAAACACCAACGCTGGATTTCACACTGAACAGTTATATTTAACTACTAAACAAAAGAAAATGTCAACAAAATTTTGGGTTAACTAAAAGTTAACTCAAAACCATTCAATATGAAACTCAGCGTAAAAATAAACTTGACATTTACTAAATACACAACAACTCATTCATAAATCTTAAAAATACTTCGGTAAATTCTTAACATTTTATTGTTGTTGTTATTTTTACAAAAAAAAAAAAACAAAACTTGTTAAAAAGCTGAGCTCATCTGCTGACTGACATAAACACAACGTATATATTTAAACCTAATTTTTGTTTGTACAAAAACCTGTTAGTTAATGTTTGTATAATAAATGTTCATATAAGAAAAACAATTGTTTACACTTTGTTTTGTTTAAAAGATTTAAGAAGGGGTTGGACAGTTAAATATGGACATTATCTTTTTTATAAAAATTTGTTTGTTTGATAGCATTTCAATATTTATAAAAAATTTAAACAAATTTGGAAAAATAAATTAAAGAATTAATTCTTTTTAAGTTTTGTTCTAAGATTTAAAAATAAATATAATTATGATTAAATTAATCGCCATTATCCATAAACCCACCTAATAAAAAGTATTTGTTTAAATTTTCTTTTAATTAAGATTAAATTTTGCAATAGCATTAGTACGAGTACATAGTGGTTTTTTATATTTCAATGTTATTGATTTTGTTAATTTTAAATCGAAGCATTTAATATTTGTGGGCATATTAAACTTATGTTAATGCCCGTAATTTCCTTGATACCTTGCAGTACTTAGATAGCTACGAACAAAAACCGGTAGGTTTATATTGCTTCAGATTACGGGCGTAAATCTATGTTTTATTTTTACCAATGTAAATTGTGTTTACACCTATTCTTATCATTTTGTGAAAAAAATCTTCGAATTGAAAATAGAATTAATATGATGTATTATTTTATTGAGTCTAAAGTTTGCAAATTATCAAAATAATAATTAAGTTAATCGTTATCATCGATAAATAAACTTAATAAAAATTTTAAAAACCAATTGCGGCGAGAATGATTTGAGTGTGACAACATATATTTGGTTGCCTCAATATAAATTAGGTTGTCACAACCAAAAAATTTAATTTCTGCAACCGAATTATTGTTGTTTTTTATAATTTGATTAAATTCGGCAATTTTTTTTTAATTTTTCAAAGTATATCTCGAAATTTTCAATCTTTTGAGCCATCAAATATTTTTGGGTACACAGCGCGTATTTTAACACTTAATTTCAACATTTTCACCACTATAGATGTTATTAGAAGCTTTCTTTTTTTTTAAATTTCATTTTTTTTTTTCAAAAAAATAAAAATATTGATTTCTGCATTGATATATTTATTTTTATGCATCTTAGATATAATACTTTTAAATCTTTAAAATAGTTCAATAATTTATACCAATTCAATTTAAAAATATATTGACTATCTTTTGTACAGAGAAATCCGAAAGGGCGAAGAAATATAATTTTTGGCTGATTTGACATGGTCAACCACTGTACTTTTTCTCACTACCCTGTAGGAAATGTGGATAGTGAAACTGTACTGATTCACTATTGACTTTGTCACCAGTACTACTGACTAATTATGCCCCAACCAACGCTTTCTGCTGTAGACATTTAACAT
This sequence comes from Eustalomyia histrio, assembly GCA_949748255.1. Taxonomy (NCBI): domain Eukaryota; kingdom Metazoa; phylum Arthropoda; class Insecta; order Diptera; family Anthomyiidae; genus Eustalomyia; species Eustalomyia histrio. Next base: position 3,945,448 of record OX456525.1, read on the forward strand.
GTGCGTGTCATTGCGAATCTCCACAAATATTGACTAGGTGTTACCATTGTAACCAGAGATTCACTAGTACATTTTAGTAATTATAGTCTACACTTTTGGAACTTTTTACTTGATTTCCACACTAGGAAGGAAAAAAGATTAAACAGGTGCATTTATTTTGTTAAATTAGATATTTTATTAATAACTTTTTTTTTTATAAATTTCATTAAAGAATTTTGGTGCAAATTTAATTTTGGAGTAGACAAATCTTCAAAAGACTGCACAAAATCATCCACAGGCTCCGTAAAATCTTCATCAGGCTCCACAAAATCTCTAGAGTTGCAATTTTCACTAAAAATTGTCGCCTCTTTCTTGTTATTTTTATTTTTATACAAAATTGATTGTTTTTTCACAAGTTTTTTGTAATTTCTTTTGCTCATTATATATTTTGTTTAAATTTGTATATTTAACTTTTAAATTAATTTTTCTTTATATATTTATTAAAAACTTTAATTTTGCATGCAGCTATGCACATGTATTTTTAACAAAATAAAACAAAAAATCAGAAACAAGCACAGCCTTGCAACTGCAAAGGAAATGCAATAAGTATAGACGCTTTGTGGACATGTCACCAAAAAGTCACCCAAAGTAGTCGACAAAAGTGATGACTTGTAGAAACTTGACCCCAGGCTTCCTACAGGGTATATACTCGTATGAGGGTCTGTTTAACCTTTCAGCTGCGAAAGACGTATATTTTTTAAACTTAACTACACAGTTGAGTAAATAATTATATATATATAATATATATCAACGTAAATTTTTGACAATTTCCATAAATATTAAATACAATAGTTAACATACATAGCATTCTACTTTAGTGTCGGCCCAGAATATGAACATCCCGTAACGATTTTCGATGTGAGAGGCTCAAAATAACGACGTTCGACGGTGATTGCAAAAACTGTCATGTTTATTTAAAGAGTGAGAGAAAGAGATCATTTCCTCCTCACTATCTCGTTCGTGTCTAGCAAAATATGTTACACTTTTTTTCTTATAAAAACAATAAAAAATATATATTATTTTTTTATACAAATTTAGGAATCGTCTATAATGGTGTGTGCGAACAGGTTAAATTGAAACTAAACTTATATATTTTCTATATAACAGTTGGCAACGCAATTTAGAGTACATGTTTTTTGAGCTTAAGTATTTGAAAACCTAAACTAAATTTGTTGTAAATTTTTGAAAACTAAAAAAATGTTTTAAAAATTGAAAAGAATTAATTTCTATAAAAATTTTTGTATCTTGTATTATTTTATAGCTGTTTTCTTATTAACTTTTTGTGAAAAAGTCGCAAATTTTTAAAATTCTGGATCATGCATAATATCAAATTGAGATTCCGCACACTTCAGGCAAAATTTTTAAAAGCTATAAGTATGATAGAAGAATTAGTTTAGTTAAGCTTCAATTTTACTAGTCCGCACGCAGCCAATAAGTTGGTTTATATTACGTTGTACATTCATTGGTACACAATAGCACATGAGAGCCACATAATGTCTATGTTATCTTTACTCGACAAAAAACCGTTTTGAAAATAAAATAGAATCATTATATTTCACAACTGCAACGCTCGACGCGTTTTAATTGTCAATTTGTATGGAAAAATATATTCTATCTCACTACTGCTACGTTTCAAAAATACGGCAGGTTGTTGTTCTGTTTCTTCTTTTTAAGTTATTTTTCTATTAAGTTTGTTAAATAAAATAGTTTAAAGTTCACTAAAGGCAACCATACACTGCATTCTTTTTTGACAGTTTTTAAATTTAAAGTCCCATAAACATTGTATGTGTGAAGTTACGTTGAAATTCGGATAATGGGATCGGGGGAAGTCGTTAATAGGTTAATGCTCATGTCACACCTGTTAGAATAAAACAAACATTTATATACATATATTATTCATTATATACACATTATTTGTTGTTGTTTTTTTTTAACATATATTTGAATCTAATGTTAAATGTATATATCATTAACAATTGTCTAACTTAACGCCTTAACAAAACCACTTGAAAACTTGTTTGTTATTGCATAAAATATTTTTTTACAAATTTAATTCTAAACCCAGTGCATAAAATCATTACCAAATATGTGGTTATACAACCTCATATTTGGTAATGGCAAATAGTTTCTTTTTTTATTACTTTCCTTTTTACTCTGCTGTGGAGATGCATACGAGAAATCAAAAAAATATTTTGTTACCTAAAAGCCTAAAATAATGAGTCTAGAAATATAATTTAAAAAAAAAGTATATAAAAAATATTTTTAATTATTAATTTATGTGCACGTAACTAATAATTATATATTTTAAAAATCGCAAAAAGTAAGTTTGAATTATTACTTGTAGTCCAAAACATAATGCAACTTTATTACAGTTTCCACACTGGGAAATATAGTTTTTTAGAATTATTTAAAAAAAAAAATAATAAACTTTGTTGAGAAAGCGCATCTGATGTACATGTATGTGTTACAAGATTCTTTAGTATTTATTTTTTATGTTACTACTAACCCACAACTATATATTATGCGCGGATTAAGGGGAGGTGGGATAAGTTACATTTGTTGTTACTATAAATATATTTGTGTATTTAAAATAACGATGAATAATATTTTGAATACATTCATCATTATTTTGAATACATACTACGATGGCGGATCAATAAGCCCGTGACTTTTCGAACTTCCCTCTTAGCTATATGAAATGCAACACTGCTCCCATCAAGTACCATCTGTTAATAGACAACTGTCAAATTTTGAGCAAGTTCCGTCATTTACTTTGCGTTTAACAGCTGTTTAAAACATACAACCTTGTAACTTTTTTTAAATGGAAAAAAGTGAATTTTGATTGCCCATTAAACATTATTTTTTGCGAGAAACCAAGGACAAGCTTGATAAATACTATGGGGACTCTGCACCATTCATTTCAACGGTGAAAAAGTGGTTTATTGACTTTCGTTGTGGCCTTACAAGCACGGAAGATGCCGAACGTTCTGGACGCCCAGTTGAGGTCCTACACCCAAAACAATTAAAAAAATTAACGATATAGTGTTGCCCGATCGGAGATTAAATGTGCGATAGATTGTGGAAGACATAGGCATCTCACAAGGCTCAGTGATTTCAATTTTGAACGATCACTTGGGTATGAGAAAGCTTTTCGCACGATGGCTGCCGCGTTTGCTCACAATCGACCACCAACGGAATCGTGTGACAGCTTAGTTTTCATGGAAAAAATCCATGAAGTAGAAGTAGCCTTACTCTCCGGATTCAGCCCCCAGTGACTATTTCCTATTTCCAAACCTAAAGAAATGGCTCGGTGGAAATATATTTAGCTCCAACGATGAAAATATTGACCAAACAAATGCCTATTTTATGGACCTCGAAAAATACTATTTTTTTTGGAAGGGATACAAAAATTGTAGAAACGTTGGACCAAGTGAATTGAGCTAAAAGGAGATTATGTTGAAAAATATTTTTTTTTTTTTGCAAAACAAACTGTGTTTTATTCAAAAAGTCACGGACTTATTGACCTACCCTCGTATATCCAAAATAACAAAAACGCTAACTTAATTATTGTCATGATACCACCCCCCCCCCCCCCCCCCTGTAACCCCGCATGACATTAGAATGAAGTCCCTTTATAACAATTCGTTATTCAATAAAAGGCTAACTTGATAACAGTTAAAATGGAAGAAAATACGATTTTGAACTCGTGCAATGCAATTTTCAAATAAAAGAAGTCGTTTACACAATGGCCCTTTAGATAAAGTAAGAAAATTAATATTTTTCTATAATATACACAGAGAAAAAATCCTAGTAAAATTAATTATGATGTCATGTTTGAATTAACCCCTAATTTTCTTACGAATATTTTTAAATTAACTATGAATCTTTTCAAAATAAATATGATTCTAGTAAACATAAACTTTTTCGTATTTAAATTAATATTTCAGCATAGTATATTTTGCCTTTTTTTAAATAAGTAGAAACATATTTAAATTAAAAAGAAAATGAACTTAGGGTGGGTAACTTATCTAGATTAAACTAGATTTATTATTTATTTTATTTATTTTACTAATAATTAGCAAACAGATCTTACCGCAGTGCCATTTTACCTTAATTGGGAAATAGCAAATATGGATATGAAAATGTGAATCAAGATTTAAGTTAAATTCAGAATACTGGAGTACTGGATCTATTCCTATCTTTTTTACATTTACAAACATATCAGCTGTGTTTATGCCGGAAGCTATCAACGTTGACTTCTGCCATTCCCATACAAATTTGACATACATAACATTAAGCGTTAACACTAAACGTTGGCTTATGTCAAATTTATATGGCAGTGACAGTAGGCAGTGTTGACAGCTTTGATAGATTGCCGCATAAACACAGATATTTTTTGTATCATGTCATCTCTATTTTAGTACACTTCACTCTGCAGCGTAGATTTCGCCAGCATTGTTCTCACAATTTTCAAATATTAGTTCCGTTCGTTTACTCAATAATTTGTACAAATTTTTACTGGATGGCGTTCGTTTACACAAATACTCAGTAAACAGAAAGAAAAACGAGAGAATAAAGTGAAAGTTCGATGTTGAGAGTTTGCAAATTTTTGCCAGCAAGAATTTTTAAGTACAAAAAACATATGACTACATTGTTGTATGCAAATGCAAAGCAAAAAACATTGTAAAATGAATTATGGAAAAGATATGAGAACCTTCTAAAATGTTTCTGCTTAATATTTTACATTAAGAATCCTTTTTTCCATATCGACCAGTTATAGTTTAGTTTTTTATTTGATTTTACAATCAGCTGTTTAAGAAACTTGCAAACTATTGCAAATTTTCCATTAGCCTACTTCTTTTTAAGAAAATTTTCTTTTTGCGAGTAAATTTGTATTACTCTCTGTAAGTTTGTTACTCAGCAATTTTTACTGGACTTGACTGAGAAAAGTAAACAAATGGACCTATTGTAAATTATGGAAAAGATAAGAAAACCTGACTGAGAAAAGTAAACGAATAGACGTATTAATGGAATTCATTCATATGTTTACATTTAAAAGCGAAACCCATTATCCGAATCCTATTTTTAATATTCTTTTTTATAATAATAATAACACTATGCAAACTAATTGAAAGTTTTATTTATAATTTGAAGATAAAATTTAATTTTTTTAAATATTTTTTCTTTTCAGTTTTTTGGTATTATTTGTATGGCCTGCGCATCACCTGCCTACATCTCTGCCACCTCCTTCTTCCTCTTTGTTGTGGTAGTATCATTTATAGCCACAATTTTATGGATCTTTGCCTATCTTTTGGGTATCAGAGAAGCTTTAAATGTAGCCGTTAATTGGATATTCACGGTAAGTGTTATAAAAACAATAAATATTAAACAACACCTAGAGCTCTTGCAACAAAACGCGTTTTTTTTATAACTATGGGTCATGTAATTTCAATTGGTTGTTATGAATTTCTATAAGATTTAATTTTTGGCACAAATCAAAAAGTTGTAAACGTATTTATATGTTCGTCAAGAATTTTATTAACAGGTTTAAAATGCATAATTAAATGTTAGCTAACATATAAGCGCATACGGGTAGTTAAACATTGGAACCTAGTTAACAAGTTGACCAAAGGCAAAAACTGTATTTACTACGGAATTTTTTTCTTTTAATTTTTGAGTCTATTTAATGCATTATTTTTAAAGCGGTTCTTAGACCGGTTTACATGGATGACGGTTATTAATAAATGTACTTGGCAAACAAAAATAACAAATCATTGCTATGTGCCTACATTGTACATATGTATAATGCTGTTAGAATAAGTTGATGTACTTGGCCAACTGTAAAATTGCAACTTGAAGAAAAAAATCGATCGCTTTAAATCTGTATGCTTAAAAATGAAAATATTTGCAGTTTCAGCATGTCAGTGTATAGTAAACAGTAACAGTTATTTAAACTGTAATCACTCACTGTAATCTCAGAAGCTAAACAAAATTAAAAAGTAATTAACTGAGTTTAGACTGTCCCGAATTTCGAAATACTTACGAATATTCTAACATAATAGCACTTAAAAGATGCGAATTATTGAGCTGATTATGGAAAATATACCAAAAATTGTTGTCGAGTGTACCTATAGTTTACTACCCGCGTTTAAAGTTGGTCTCTGTAGTGTATTTTTGTAAAAAAAATTTTCTCGATTTTTTTTAACAAATTAGGTCTCAAAATTTTATGCTGAGCACATTATGGGAAACATATTTATACAATTTCCATAGAGATAATTTGGTCAACTAAGCATCATTTATGTTGGAAACTAGGCATTTTTTTGCATGCTTTGTTATAGAATGTGCTGAAAACTTTTAGTTACATAGTTAATATCCTTTTTGTATTTTTTGTGTGTAAGAAAATTTAAGAAACAATTTTATACCGAACTTCAACGTGATCGGTTAGGAAACTTGTTAACGACCACTAAAAAATATTACAACTAGAGCTAATTTGATAAATTAGTTGTGACAAAAAAAAAAAAAGTTAAAATATTTTTGTATACAATTATTATTGAAGTTGAAAATTGATATATTTTATATGGGTTTCCGAAACACGCATAGAAAGATAACAGGCATATTTTGAAAAGTTATATCACATGTACACTTATAGAAATAAATCTGTAGAAATAGCAGAAAAAGCTGAAAAAACTGCTGGAATCAGCTGAACTATTTACTTCTATTTTTACTAAATATTAGTAAGACAGAAGCAGCAATAAATAAATAAATAAATAAATCTATAAAATTTTAGTTCTATTTCAGGTTTATTTTATTGCAAATTACATTTTCCGCTGCTGAAATCGGCAAAAAAAAATGTTGTTGTATATTAAAAAATTTTAGTTATATTTAAGTGAAATACAAATAACAACCATTTTCATAAAATCAACAGAAGTAGTTGTTGGAAAATAGTATACTGCTGATTTTAGAAAAGAAAATAAATAAAATCTGAAATGAAGACGTTAAAAATATAACATTTTTTTTTGTCTACTAACATTCAACAATTTTTTTGCTAATTTCAGCAGAGTAAATTGGCATTTGCAATTTAAGAAAATATATATATTATCACAAATTTTGCAAATAAAATAATAATTAGTTGATTTCAGCAGTTTTTCCAGCAGACACCTTTTGAACTGATTTTTAGTAACTTAAGTTAAAAAAATGTAAAGACTTTCTTCTCTATTAGTGCATCTATGATTAAAAGTCAAATTTCTTTTGCACTGTGCCAGATGGCTAAATAAATTCTAAACTAAATACAAATTGACAAATTGTAAACCTGCATTTAAATTAAATTTTTTTTTAGCCAGTTCGCACCCACCCCGTAAAATAAAAATAAAATATTTTTAAATTGGAATTATTTCATATTTTTTTTTTTTTATTTATTTTTAGGAACTTCTTAACACTGGCATTGCAACCGTTTTATATTTTATTGCCTTTGTTGTACAATTGGCTAAATGGTCGTCATATCCCCACTCATATGGTTATGGTTCAAATATTGCTGCTGGTGTATTTGGTTTGTTCAACTTTTTAGCCTACGCTGCCGGTACATATTTCCTGTATTTGCAACACAAGAGTGGCGCCACAATTTAAATCATAGAAAGAAATTTGCCATTCTGCTTGTAGCAGCAGTTCAATCAACATACCAACCTACCAACCAACAAATATACAAGTTGGCCGGCATTTACAAAAAACGCCCGCATTCATTTGTACACCGAATCCAAAATAATACTACCAATAAGAACAAAATAATTTCATATTTCTTTCTTTACTAATAAAATGTTTTTTTTTTTTAATTTTTTGTCTGCGTACTGGATCGACATTCAAATGACCAATTAACCAGTTTGGTTTAAACAAAGTAACAAATAAATATTGTTGTATTAATTTTTAAGAAAAAAAAAAACATACATAATTAAAAATATATACAAAAATAGTCATCGATACAATTAAATTAAGTTATAGAAAAAAATCTTAAATCACACAACTTTAATACAAAAAAATGTTAAAATTAAAATTTATTACATAAGTAATTTAAGTTTTTAACAAAAGTTCAATAATTCGTAGCTTTTTTATTTTCTTTTTTAATTAATGTCTGTAATTTGGATTTGATATTTTTTTTAACAATTTTCCGTTTAGTTTGTATTTTTTTAACTTTGTTTTTATGTTTTTTTCTTAATTTTTTGTTATTATTTATTTACCAATTATTTTACAATATGCGTTAAGATAAAATCTTTTTTTTACAGTTGTACATTTTATAAAAGAGTTTCCGGATTATTTATTTTTTTAAACCAATTAAGTTTTTTGATTCGGGGATTATTTTTTTTTTAACCAATTTAGTTGTTGGAATACATTTTTTTGATCCACTGTAGGACGGCAGGCTACAAAAGAAATTTTTCCCAGCACTGGCTTTGGGCCCTGCCCAATGGTCAATTATGCCAAAAAATTATATAAACAGAAAGGATTTCTTTGATTTCAAAACAAATTTCTTTAATTTTAAAGCCAATTTCTAATTTCCAAAATTTGTTTTCTGTTCATATAAAAATGAAGAGAACCTTTTTTGACAATTTATTATTTTGTATAAAAAAAGAAAATAAAAAAAAAAATGTAAATAAACAACAAAAAAATTGTTTATTTTACTTAAATGTCATAATTTTCGTATAATTTCTATAAAGAATTCATCGACTGACAATCAATACAAAATTATGTTTTTGAAACATGCATATTTTTAAACCAATTGAAACTTTTTTCTTTAAAAAATACAATTTTTCTTTCTTTAACTTAAATATATTACTTGAAATTTTTTATACCTTCCACAGTATTTCCGTTACAGATAAAATAAAAAAAATTAAATTAGGTAATTTCATTAATTTTTAAATGAAAATATATAAAAAATAAAGTTTTTTATTTTTTTTAGTTAAAAATATCCATTTGCATGACGAAAGCAACCATGTTTTCCTACTTTAGCTGTGTTTATGCGGGAAGCTAAAAAATATTGGCTTCTGTCATTCCCATACTAATTTCACATTTCAGCAATGTTAAGCATTAACGCTAAATTTATATGGGAATGACATAAGCCAACTTTAATAGCTTGCTGCAACTACAAAGCACGTAAAATATACTGCACAGACTACACAGATTCACGTTTTTCTTTATATTGTAGTGAATTGCAGTGAGATAGCAAAATTAAACTCCATTTAAATTGTATGGTACATATTTTTTGTATATCTATCTCTTTCTGTATATCACTACAATTTTGGATTTTCCTTTCACTCATTATCTAGCCGCCATATTGACTTAATTAGCTGTTTACTATCTGGGTAATCTGTATTGTGTCCAGCAGTGTTGCCAGTTTTTTTAAAAGCCTTATCCCCGAAAATCCCCAACACTTGGTTTTTAAAAAAATCACATTTTTTAAATCAAATTGAAATAAAACAAATTTTTGTAATGTAAGCCCTTTGCAAGTTATACATTCATTTGATTTTTACTTATAACAAATTAAAGATTAAGAGAACTTATAATTATAACTCAATACCGGTCAGGACTGTCTGTCATGCACCAAAGTTTATAATTTAAATAATCATCTAATTCATTAGCTTAAAAAAATTTGTTGTATATGGTGTTTGTATTTAAAAATTACTCCATTTCAGTAGATGGCTAGACAATTTGACTATAATTTAAATTTATACTCAGATATTCTTGCCAGATACACATTTACCTAATAATTTGTTTATACTGAAGCCCAAAATACTTATTTCCGTTTTTTAAAGAAAACGAAAATATGTTTTTTAAGGGTTAAATATAGTTGCAAAAGTATTGAGGATTTAAATATTGCAATCAATAACAGAGTTAAAAAAATTATGAAATTTAAAAGAGATGAAAATATTGTTAATGTTTTATCCCCAAAAAATCCGCTTTAATTTTGTTGTCATCCCCAACAAAACCCCGGATCAAAAACGGAAATTTTTATCCCCATTTACGAAATAAAATCCCCAATTTGGGGATAAATCGCCTAAATTTCAAAAGTTACGAGTGATGCCAACTTGGTGATTTGCTCACAGTGCCAAAATATAACCCCCAGTCTAGCTTGAAGATAAATACGGACATTTATTGCAGCAAACGTCAAATTTATGTTTTTCTTGTAGGCCACTCGATTTAGTACATATTTATTGCCGAAAATAAATGTCGCAACAGTTTTTCGGTAGTATTCGTTAAAAATTATTGTTAAGATGAAACTCAGCTGTCAACTCTGTTTATGCGAGAAGCTATCAACGTTGACTTCCCATATAAATTTGATATAAGTAACGTTAAGCGTTAACACTAAACGTTGGGTTATCGTCAGCTTATTGTTTCATCTATATGCCAAAAAGTATTTATAGAAAAAAACGATAAAGTATGCTTACATAATTTTTCTTAAACTCTACATGATAAATTTTTTTTTTTTTTTTAATTTTCACTATCGATTAATTTTTTTTTGACATGCTGTGCTGAATGACCATACATTTATGAGCGCCTTAAAGTAGGTATCTCTTTTTGTTTTGACTTACATTCGTTGCTATGGTAATGCAACAAAACACTTATGATATAAATTTTAGAATTTTTGTACGTAAACTTGTACATATGCCACAAATGCATCAACACAATAATAACATTTTTCTTTATTTATTTTTGTATGAGAAATTTGATGTATATGCTCAACAGTGGTGTAAATAACAAACTAATGTAGCAAGCCAATGGTAAAATTACTGATGTAGAGCTAAGTCGATATGATACACGATATAGAGAATGGAATGCGAAGGAGAATAATTACAGTGTATACAAACCATTCTTAACTTATTTGGTTCAAAATAGTCAGTAAGTCCAACAAAGCTGACGTTATGTCAAATTTATACGGGAATAGCATAAGCCAACTTTTATAGCTTGATGCAAAAACACAGCTGACATAAGCTAAAATTTTGATAGCTGCATTTGTCCGCTTTTTACTCTTCATACATCTGGCATCACTGCTATATACCCAATAATGCCACCTTATGGAAATAAATTCATATGGCAATACTTATGTCAAGCACTGCCATATCGATTTTAAATCTGACAACTTTGACAACCATTTTTTTCCTTTTCACTCCTTTCCGGTTGAATTTTTGACGCTTCAACATCGTGTCGTGTATGTAAAAAATAAAAAAGTATGTAAAAATAAAATAATTTTTTTAAATTGTAATAACTAATCCAAAAATTGATAACAATTAATTTACCAATAGTTGGTAAACTTAATTTCGTTTAAAATTTATGCGAAAGTGTGAAAAACTTGCAATTTTTTGTTTGCTGCTTTAACAATTTTGAGAAATTTGTAAAAAGGAGTTTATTTTTTTAAGCAGATTGAAATATAAAAATTAAATGAAGTTGATTAATGTGTTTAATGGTGACGAAGTGTAATATTTTGTTTTCATTCCACATCGTGACAGAAAATCCAAATTACCCAAATGAACAACAATTTATGTACACTTCGTAATTTATTTAAGAACATAAAATTGCAAACTGTTTACATTTGTAGCGTAAATATATTTTACATAGTTTTCATATGAAAAATAATTACTTTTTACTTTTATATTACAGCCATGGTGCGAATGAACGTATTGGCCGATGCTTTGAAATGCATTAATAACGCTGAAAAACGTGGCAAGCGTCAAGTACTCCTACGCCCCTGCTCCAAAGTCATCATCAAGTTCTTGACTGTTATGATGAAGCATGGCTACATTGGTGAATTCGAAATTGTCGATGACCATCGTTCCGGTAAAATTGTTGTCAATCTAACTGGTCGCTTGAACAAGTGCGGTGTCATCTCACCCCGTTTCGATGTCCCCATCAATGATATTGAAAAGTGGACCAATAATTTGTTACCCTCTCGCCAGTTCGGTTATGTTGTATTGACTACCTCGGGCGGTATCATGGATCACGAAGAAGCCAGAAGAAAACATTTGGGTGGTAAAATTTTGGGTTTCTTCTTTTAAAATAGACAAAAATACATCATTAACAAACAACAACATGTGTTTGTTTTTTTAAAAAACAAAAACAATTTTATATTGATTATAAAATATAAATGATTTTGCTTAATTTTAAGCAAGGAGAAAAATAAAATAATTTAAAAATTTTAATGTGAACTCTAAAATTATTGGATTGGATTACTAGAAGAAAAAGGAAATCATGGCCATAAAATATATGACTTGCCTAGGCTCATACAAATTTTTAACATATGTTGAGCGAGTTGGAAAGCCGCTGTGTGAACTGAAATCATATTTATGTACATCGTCCTCCGAAATGCAAAGCAATGTAATTAACATTAGATGCAAAAAGTGTTTTTGATTATGATTTATTTGGATTAAGTGCGTGCATACACAATATTTTGGGCATCTACAGTTTTATGCACCAAAGTAAAACTAAATTGGAAGTATTCCAAAATCTCATTTAAATTCTATTTAAATACAGTTCTAAATTAGCCTTGTTTACACTATGAAGTTTGATAGCTAAACTGGAATTCGATTTGACAAGAATATTTTGTAAACAAAATTCGAAAATAAGCGAGGGATTTTTGCTTTGTTAACCACACTATAAGTATTCCCTGCATTATTTCAATCTCGTTTACAAAGATTTTCTTTACCGGGGGAAAAAATAAGAAACGGTGCTGCATTTAAATTTACCTACATTTAAGGACGCCATTTTATTGGATCTACAACTCATATTGTAGTTTTCTTTAAAATATCAAAATTTATTATTTGTTTACATTTTTTACACAAGGTGAATCCAGATTTTCGCAATACATATTTTCATACATTCTATTGCTGAATGCTGTGCAAAGTTTTAAACCTAGATTTTCCGAAAATCTAGAAATGAAAAAATATATCTGTCAGAGAACTGCATTTGCTGATTGCAAAACGTTCATACGCAATCAACACAAGAATAAATTGTGTTTGCGTTCAAACGCTGAATATACTCCAATACACATATTTGTTGATGATTTTAAATCAATCAAACGATGTGCAAATTGTTTTGTCACTGGTTTATAATAATCGGTCGTTGTTAAACCATTGTTTTATTCTGTTCATTCGAGCCAACAATAATTATTTTGATGTAGAATAAATCAGAAAAAACAACACAACGTGTATGAGTGTAATCATAATTAAAACAAAATAGTTTCTTATCTATAAGAAGGGGTTGGTTTTGTAAAAAACATATTTCATAAACGTTATATGTATATTAGGGTGGGTCTAAAATACGTTTTTTTAGAATTTTTATTAGGAATACCAAAAATATTGTTTTTTGTGAATATTTTTTTTTTTTTTTGATTTAGGTCGACATCTCAGGCTCGCCCAATCCGGTTAAAGTTAAATATTGCCTAACTTTCCAATCAAAATATATGAAAAAAAATTTAGACAATATTTAAATTTTTCCGGATTAGGCAAGCCTGAGATATCGACCTAAATTTTTTTTCCAAAAAAATATTTATATTTCACAAAGAAGAATAATAAAAATTCTAAAAAAGCGGATTTAAGTCCCACCCTAATGTAAGCAATATCATTTATAAAATGTGTTTCTATTTCGATTTAATTATGAATACACTCATACGCGTTGTTTGTTGTTTTTTCTGATTTATTCAACGCTGACTTTTTGTTGAGTGATTACATTTGCATAAAACAATCGACAGATAATTCACACTGATCCCAATTACGCGTTCAGTAACATGATGCTGATTTTATTCTACAGTGAATTTTGTTGAATTATTAAATGTGAACATAAATTTTTGTGTATGATTAAATCAAGAAAAAAGTTGATTTTGCAGTTCTCTGATATCTGTATGGGAAATCTGGTTTTAAATATAGTTATGAAGTAGATTTTCGCCACGAGATGTAAATTCTGTAAAATTAAAAAACCCGCCGTTTTCAAGTTAATGACGTTTTTGATTGCTTGGAAGAAAAGAATGGAATAATATAGACATTTTATTGGGGTTTGTTTGTTAAAGCTCTGCCTATTTTAGAGACAATAACTTTTTGAATTTGTGGCAGATCGATATAAATGAATAACACGAGTAAAAATGGTTAATCTGGTTTATTTTTAAGAATATACGGAAGTGAGAGATAGCTCGTTATAAACAAACATTAATCTCGATGCATGTAATAACAAAAGCATACATACATACATACATACATATTAGCTTCTTTATAGCTCTTAAATTCTATATTAAAAAAATACAAAGGCAGTTCACAAGGAGCGTGATTATTATTGTATGTGTTGTAACACTTTTAATATAAATTAAGTCCGACAATTTTAATTGAAGTTACTCTTAAAAAACTTGTACAAATTTATCAAAAATGTTAGGTGTTAATATTATTCTTCATTTTTCGCTAATACAGTACATATTGCTAAAGTTTGAATGTGGATTTAAAGCAGAGATCGGCACTCATAGCACTCAGGGGCCGAACACAATCGGCAATTTACACGTACACAACACGAATGTCGACAAATCTCACAGCTTAGAGCACAAAATAAAAATTATTTCATTCAGTAGTACCAAAAAGTATATAATTTTCTATAGAGTATTTTTCCCGCTCAACCAGAAATTCAACACGGTACAGAGTTCAGCGGCAACATTTTTAAATGAGAGGGCAACATTTTCAAAGTTGCTAAAGTGTTGAAAAACATTAAATTTGGTGTATGCAGTGCTGCCACATAAACAGTGTAATTTTTTTATCCCAGTTTTTGGGATTCTAAACTGTTTACCAGTTTTTTCATGAAAACAATTTTTTTTTTCAAATTATTGAATTTTTTATAGGTTTTTAGTTATACGTTGCAACAATTAATAGCATATTTATTCTCTTTATTATATATTTTTACCATAGAAATGGAAAATAATGGATATGAATAGACATAGTTGGTCAATGTGTGTGTACACACTTTGTAACACTTTGAATTTGTAACTAATTTTTAACACAAGTGCAAATTTTTGTTTTATTTTTTTACTTTATTAGACATGTCTAATTTTAGTAAAAATAAAGAATATGAAAAATCTGAATTAATACATGAATAAAATAACATTTTTTTATGAAATAATCTGAAAAATCTCTAGCATCCAAAAAACGGCAAAAAAATAGTTAAAATTGGTTATATGGCAGCACCGCTAAATACTACTAAAAGTTGCCGACCAAAACTCACCTTTGTTGCCGCCAAACTATGTTCGTGTTCTAAGAGAGTACTAAAAAGTTCGTGAGAGAGAAACATACTCTATAGAAAATTATATACTTTTTGGTAGTACGCTAACTTTCAACAGAGCAAGTATATGCCGCTTTGGTGAAGAAATAAAGTACACTCTAAAAATTTGTTTTTATTTATTATAGTTATTTTTTTTATTGTAGGTATTTTTTTTGTTTTTCGTTTACATTTTAAATTAGTTGAGTGGGAAGATTATTTTTGAAAAATATTAAATGAGGCAAATTGCCTTGTATGCAATCAAAAAATTATTATTATCATTATTATGAATTATTTAAATTTTTTATAATAGAGAAAACAAAAACATGAACTATTTTAATTCAATGAATTCGGATATTCTCTTATCGATTTATTAATTTATTCATTCATTTATTTATCTGGAAAGATTAAATAATTTCTTACGGTGTAAAACACCAATACAAACATATTCTCTCTTTCTGCCGACCACTGATTTAAAGTCATAAACTTGCTGATCACACTTAAAATCATACTATAAATGCAGTTTTAGCTTATTTTTAAAAAAATACCAATATTTTTGACTGTTCGCCAAAATTATATTCAAAAACTATATTTTTTATATTGTTTTCTCAATTCTACAAAACACACGGTATGTAATCCCAAGAAACATTTTTACGGGCTCTCCGGCTTCTACTGTGCAATACGTTTTGTTGTAACCGTTTCTGTACTGATAAATAGGCACCACCGTTTTCATCAGTTTTTCTTCACGAATATTTAAATATCCATGATGTAAATATTTATGAAATTTAAAATAAGTTTTACGATGATGTGTGCAAATTTATTCAGATTTGCAAATAAAAACATTGCCTAACAGTTTATAATAGATTTATTTATTTTATTTATATCAATACAAAGAAAGCCTTCATGGCTAATTAATGATATATTATATTGTAAATACCACCATTTAAACCTAAATTAAATTTTTGTTTAATTTTTTTCATGAAAAAACGGTATGAATACGGATCCGTAAATGGTCCGTCATTGACGGACTTTCAACGGACAACGGTCCGTCATTGACGATACTTAAACGTATTCGAATCAGTATCGGTGTTCCTTAAAATCCATTTTCTGGTCCCGTACACGGATCCAAACGGTACGTAAACGACGGAATATATTGTTTGTTGTGATGGAAAATGTATAACAAGAGTTTGTAGCAAAGTCACCAAATCATTCAAAATAAATGGTTCCACATATCTGTATATGTAAAAGATCGGTCTAAAATTATTTTCCTTTCAAATTTTTTTAAGGGTATTCAAGATTGTGATTTGCACACAATGCCCAAATGCTAAAAACAAGGGATAAAACGCACAGTTGTTTGTATGGGAACATGTCTTCCAGAAAATGTTTTGCTTCAGACGAACAAAAATACAATATCAAAATACGAACGAACTTTTTATGGAAGTAATGTCAAAAACATAAAATTTGTATACCCATAATTCCCAGCAAAACCACATATTACCAAATAATGGGTAAAGTAATGTATAGCCATAGGGGCCGATGGATTACTTTACACCTTTCTTTACTGATGAATTTTACAAGCGATGAGCCCCAAAGTAATGTATATACCCATTACTTTAGAGGTGATAATGTAAAGGGTTACTTATATGGTTACGAGAATGGAAAAAGTAATGTGCCTAAAAATAGAGGAATTTTTATTAAACAAAATTATTAATTTTTGTAATTAAAAATAATGTGGTAAAGATGGGAATAGAACCATGGAAATTTTGTTTGCCAGCCAAGAACTCTACCCACTGAGCTATCGACGCATATAGTACTTGATTGCTTTAAACTTAAATAAATAGTTGCGCTTCGTTTTTTCGCTAGTGTTATCGAAACAAACATACATAACCTTTTTGCTTACAAGAAAACACACGTAATGTATCTAAAAATAGATTTTCAAAAATATATCAATTATTACTTTACATTTATAAATCATATATTACGTAATCAATAATCAGTAACTAATTACTTTATGCTTGCAAATAATCGAAAAGGTAACGAGCTATCATTACATGATAACGCATAAGAATATCGCACCCAAAGTTTCGCTGGGTTGCCTATGGTTTGGATCCAGAGCTGTCATCTATTTGAAATATAACAAATGTGGTCTAAAATAGCACTACGGAAAAAGTTTGAAAAACACCAAACAAGCAAGAATTGCAAAAAAGCTGAAACAGTTGTGCATGTCTTTAATACCACTATTTATACCTCTCTCTCATTGAATAAAAAATTTGCCTTTATTTTTTAAAAAATCTACCGAAAACTCGACAAATTTTACCCTACCCTTAAACCTCTCATGAAAGGACTGCTAAAAATACGTGTTCATTATTTTTCTCTCATCTTCAAGCTTTATAGTAGTTAAAATATTTTATTAGCTACTTAAATTTGAGTCAAAAAAAAAAAATAATGACTATAAAATTATAATAAACGATTATTGAAAAATTCCTAATAAGCTGATAATTTTACATTGATTTATTTTAATTTCAAACTCATTATAACAGTAAATATTTGAATATTCTAATGGCATTTTGATTGCAATGTTAAATTAACTATTAGCTATGATTATAATTACAATTACCTACATAAGATTATAATCTTGTAACAAACAAAAGAATATACATTTTTTCACCTATCTTCTATTCATATTAATATTGTATGTAGATAAAAATATGCTTTTATTTTTATTTCTTATTACCAGGGTTCGGAAGTTCATTTAAAAAAAATTTTTGTTGTCGTTAGCTAGGAAACAATGTTAAATAAATAACTTTGTGAATCAACAAGGTTTTGTTAATACATATTTTAATTAATGCTTTGCTATAAATGCATAAACATATTTGCATATTTTACTTAAAAGTGATTTTTAGCCATATTTTTTAATATATGTATTTCTAAAAATATTTTCTACATTTTTTTATTTTATCACGAAGACAAAAATAACAGAAAGCAACAAGTACTAACTTTCTGACAATGATTAACGGTAATTATGATTTAAAACATACATTGCAAAAACATGTGCATATTTTTAAGTTTTAATGCGTATTTTTAAATTTTCCTTGCCCTACTTTTACCTTGTATATACCACAAAAAAAATATTAACGCAAATAAGTAGTTAATTATTATCTGATATTAACTAAATCAATTTTCATTTAAACTAAAAACCACCTTTTTCGTGTCAAACATATTTCAACATTTTCCTAATAACACAAGTGTTCTTTTGTGTAGTCGAAACCCAATTGGCGTCACTTTTTGGAACGGGACAAATAGAGAGGTTGTAAAACGATTTTTTTTTAAAAACCCGTTTTCGAAGTCTTTTTAATTTTTTAAAAAAATTAATTTTTTTTTCATTTAAAAAAAATTAATTAAAATAAAAATCAAAAAATGGTGTATTATGCAAAAATCATTTAAGAATATAAAAATGATAGTTGTTTTTTTTTTTGGTTTGTATAAATTTTATGGGAGATGTTTCTCATTAGGATTTCTGATAGTTTTAAGCATGAGTTAACCAGACACTATCTAAGGGCTGTTTTAAAATTAATCCATAAAAAAAGAAATAAAAATTTAACTACAATTTTTCCTACACTTATTTAGCTTATTGTTTAACGTCCGGCTAATCTAGGCTTAAACATGTTAAACGGGAATTTTTGTTCGAAATGCACAACATAGCTGATGATGAAATTCTTAGCAATATCAGATAATATAAACAACTTTGGATTTATGTTTAATCAAAAACTCTTAACTGGTAGAAACCCAAGGATGATATTTTAAGAATATCGCAATCTAGATTTGTAGGAAGAATAAAAAAATAACAGACCTCCAGCTCAAAAGGTCGAATTAATATTTTTTAAATTATCATTATATAATTTATAAAACTGTTACAATTACTAACACCAAGCGACGGAACCCGAACGGTTCAATTGAAAATTTTATAAATTTGCTGTTCCGAATAAATTTTTGAAGTTAAGCATAGTAGTTTTATATTTAATGGGTTTTTCTGGAAAAAATATGTAGTCATGTGTATTAAATTTGTGTGAAAATAAATTGTACTAAATTTTCAGGTGAAAATCACTATTATGAAAAATTATTTTTTTTTTGTATGGAGTTAACAGTATTTCCAGGTGAGATCGAAACAACCTCCTATGCTTAAAGAACAGTAAGTTGTCCAATTTATTTCCACGCAAATTTAAAAAACATTTATACTAATTTTACAGTGATACAAAATATAAATATTTACAATTAAAATTATGTTTTGAGTTTAGGCTTGGTGACAGATGCATGTTTAGGCATGGTGACAGATGTCGAACATAATAAAGTATAACCCCCATATGCATAGACATTTAGTTGATTCTTTTAAGGAAAATTTGTTGTTGTTTTACATGTTAATTCGATTCATAAGTGTGTTATAAAAACCAACAAATTGTTTATGAATATGACAGTAAAACTGTAAAAATCGTAGCATAATTTAAACTATTAAAAATTTGTCAAATTGATCTGAAAACATCATTCATTAATTTTAGAAGCCCACGATTAAAAGTGTAATGTTAGTTTTAATATTCCGCCCCTTTTTATAGTGGGCGTGACATTTAGGTCCATAGAATGGGGAAACATTGATCAGGTTTAAAAATAATGTATAAATGAGATCAAGTTTATAAAATTGTCTTTCAGATAATATAAATAATATTTAAATTTAGTCAGAGGACACTCAACTATCAGGAATTAAATTAAGCATTCAAATTTCATAATGGACATGGATATAATAAAACAAAGATTTATATCAGGGATTAATTCTTAGACTTTTTAAATTTACAAAATTATAAAAAATGTAAAATTATGAATAAACCAGTTTTAATATTTATGGTAAAATAATATTTTATGGTAAAAATAATACGATTTTTTTGCTAGATTAAGGCCCGATAGTTTTGAATCTTGTTACTCCAAGGAAAAACATTTCTATGCCATTCAAAAGGAAATTTAATTAGCTTTTTTTAATCTATACATTACATAAAGATCCGACAAATATTTCCTAATATGTAGACGAATTTCCAAAACAGTCATTAATGGTAGTTTTTTCTATAATGCCAAGCCCACTGGATGGGAAGAGCGGATTGCCAAAAAAATATTAAGTTTTCTATCTGTGGATCTCTGTGATTAATAAATGGTACCTCAATAAACATATATAATGAATGTTAGTTTACATTTTCTAAAGGGGAATCCCATATGCATTGATCTTGCATTTTACTTGGTCCACGATTTAAAGCTTTAAGGTTCAAAAAAGGAAGCTCCATAGAAATGTAACCCGCAAATCTTAATGTATAAGACAAAAAACTACAACGTGTCTTAGGTGGGCAATCTCATAATTATTTTGGAATATTTTCATCTTTTTAACTATTATTTGCAGTAGATTCTACCGACATAGTTTGTAAACTTAGTCAGTTTTGGGGTTTTATGTAAAACTTCGAACAAAAGAAATATACTTTACAAAGCATATGATATACATATATATAAAAACTTTACATGAATTCGATCATTTTATTTTTGTCAAATTGTAAAATTTTATTTTGTAGATCTGTGTAATATCTAAAGAATAAATTTAAACAATAATTTTTTATATAACTTTTTGCAATATAAACTCAGCTGCTGTACTACTTAAAAGTCAGTTTTAATTGTCAAGTATTTGATAATAATTTTTTATTTTCCTGTACTATAATGCTGTTGACACAACTTTGCGGGTAGAAATTGCCAAACGTACAAAAAAAATAATACTGGCAAACCAGTTTTTTTGGAAAACCCAAACCCGTGAGATATAACCAAAGGTACAACTAATATTTTTTGTAAAACTAAGCTAAGTTCTTTCTTTATAGGTTCTGATTTTTTTAAAATATTGTAACCATTCAGTAGTATTAAGAGCTTCGAATATTTAATTCATTAATTAAATTTTTGAATTATGAATTGAAATTTAACGAAATAATCCAAAATGACCAATCATCGAATGTATTTAATTCCCATTTGGTCCCGTTCAATTTGTTTTGTTTTGAAAAGCATTTACTCAATTGTAATAGTTCGTTTTATCAAATCAAATGATTTAAATCACTGGGAATGCGTTAATTTTTTTTTTAAATCGAACGAAAAAAAAGAATTAGTTTAATTCATCAACCGTTCAGTGATTTAAAAGAAGTATATACCCATTTCCGTTATGATTTAGTTGTGATTAAAACAAAATTTTACTGTTCATTTAAAAACAATTTTTTTCCGCTCAGTGATTTGAACGATAAAAAGAATTAATAATAAATGATACAAACTGTTATAAAATTGGTTTAGTTCCTATATCAATATTGGATTTGAATGCGTTCAATTGAATGAATTCACTCGATTTAAACAACAAAAGAATTCGTTTATTTTGGATTAAAATTGAATTCGATTTATGCTGAATTAATTCTTCAAAGATCTGTTAATATTACATTTTATTCATTTTATTGACTAAGGCCAAACGGGATTGCTGTTATTTAAATGCGTGCTTTTATAAACATTTTGCCAAATTTATTGAATTTAAGGTATTTGGAATGCACAAGTTTTTTATTTACCGACGTTATGCCAACAATGGCAAGTTAACTCCAACCAACGGTCGACCGCTGTTCTCATTCGGCTAACAGGAAAATACTGTTAAGATTGTTAATTCCACGTTATGCTAAGGCATAACCTACCGTCGCCCACGCTTTGCCAGCACTGTGCCGATCGTATTTTTCTGCCTGGGTATCTGTACACATATACTTTATAGATATGCAATATAAAAAAAAAACTACTGAATGAATAATAGTCATGCAATCGCGAGAACTGAACAAGTTTGTTTCTTCTGCTCAGTGTGGAAAAACACTCACATTGCTCTTAACATTGAAATTGTGTCTTTTTTTATGGAATAAAGGAAAGCAAAACCACAACCACATCAAAAAAAAAAAAACGTGGTTGCTAAATAGTGGGTCTGTATGTCACATTTGAAAATATTGAAAAATAAAAGTGAACAAACAGTGCAGCTGATCGTGCAAATACGAAAAAACCAATTACTGTATAATTTCCTATTCCAAAGCTTGATTTGAAATGTATCGTAGGAGTATAAACAGTACAGGGGAATGAAATAAAAACAATTTCACAATTTAATGACGTTATTAAATAATAAAAAAAACTACATTAGTTTTTTATGCTTAAAGATAAAAACTAACGTGCTTTATTACGTTTTCAATTACCTATTCTAGAAATGTTAAAAATTTGACGATAGAGTGATAAGGCAGCCCATAAATTATTGACTTAAACACGCAAGTTTGGCATGCAATTATTCACAGCTATTCTGAGTTCAGAAACTTTTTAACTAGAGTGGATTTGTAAAATCACACGAAATTAAAAATTTCAAAAATTTTTCAATTTATAAACAATTTGTAAAATTTTTTTTTTTTTTTTGATTTTACTACATTATATAGAACCAGTTATAGTAAGCACTTAAGTTTTTCTTTTTTTTTTTGATCCTGGCCAGTTTTTTAGTCACCATTAAGTACGATTTTTTACTCAAATTTTAAATAAGACTGCGTTTATATTACGCTCGAACTGGATTTCAAAATCTAGTGTTTGTATAATAAGTATACAGTACCAAATGATCGAAATATGCTTTAAACTAGATTTGGACCATAATGTAAACGCAGTTTAAGATTTTTTTTTAAATCTTAATTAAAAAAATTACATATGTCTACGTATAAAATTGCCTTTAACAGATTTTATAATACCGGACATATTTGTTTTACTAAAAACTCTCGCATTTGTTTTTAAAATTTTAAATGGTTTTACTTGAATTATTATAATTATCCCTGCAAACATTTGAAAAATATCTTCCTAGAAGATATTAAATAAATATTTAGCCCATTCTAAGTTTAGAGACTTTAAATTTATAATTGATTTGTAAAAGCACATGGAATTAAAATATTCGGAAATTTGCAATTTTTTTTTTATTCGAAATGACAAATGCATAAAAAATAATTTTGTTTTTTTAGTTGTTAAATTTTAGAAAATAGAGAAAAACTGCTTGGGTCTTTCGTTTTGAGTTATCTTGAACTTCGGCAACGAAATATTCAATAAGATTCGGAAACGAGAGAGGCGTCCGAATCTGTGTAAGTTCAATTTTGTATTATTAATAATATTAATAATTTTTCTTTGGTTTTAAGGTTCCCAAAGAAAATGTTAAAAATTATAGAACTTTTTTAAAATAATTTATTTGTTTTACAATTTGCAAATTTGATTCATAAATGTGTTCTGGAAAACGAATTCATATAAAATCATGCGGTTTTGTGCAACAACATGAAATTTTATATGAAAACGAATAATTTTGTATGGATTCGTTTTCCAGAACACACCCGATAGTTTAATAAAAATTTCATAGAAGAAGAAAAGCATTCGTTTTATTTTTACCAAGCTTTTTCCACAAAATTTTCAAAAAATCAAAATGTTTTACTTTAGTATTTTTTTTATGTAGACTCGGAGTTAAGAACAGCGCTGATTATATCTTTTTTAATTGGACGAAACATATCAAGTAATATTCTGAAATTATCATTTCATTATTTCGAAGATATTTCGTTGACTTGGAAAAAATATAAAAAAATTATTTTTGTTTTCCAATCTTCTAGGCAAATATTGCGGTAAAGAAAAATTTTTTGATTTATTTTGTCATTTTAGAAATATAATAAAATTTTTACAAATATCGAAGAATTGGATTATGCCAAAAATTCGTTCGACTAATGTCTCGGATTTATGTTATTTATTATATATTTATTTTTCCGGTATTTTTCAAATATTATTACAAAAAACCTTTAAGATGGTTTAGAAATTTATTTATTTATAACACATTTTGAAAGAAAAGAAATATGCGAATTAGAGAAAGCCATCAAACTTTAATTCTGAAAGATTTATTTGATTTCAACTTTTTTCAATCATAATTTGAATTTTTAACGAATCTAAATGAAATTATGAAATTTTTACTTTCACCTTACGGCATTCGAAAACTGACTATTTAATACTAATAATGAAAAAACCAGCTTTAACTTTTATTCTCAATCGAGGACCGAGCTACATTCAAATTCCGTTTAAATGTTTTATAATGAGAAATAAAAAAATAATTTCGATCGCGAATGCCATTATTCGACCCCAGAACATGCCCAGTAAACACCTTTCAAAACACAGTCATATTATTAGTATGTAGTGTCAGTTAGTTATCTCATAAAAGCACCGTTATGACTATCTTAGACAGACTACTTATTATGGAAATAACGTGTTATTTTTATCTGCGATAGGGGCGTTAATTGATAAAGCATTTAAATGTACGTTACGTAGAGTCCATTTCAATAATATCACAAAAATATTTAATACACAATAAAACAAGTTCATTCATGCATTTGAAATGAATATAGAATAACTGATTAAAACACACGTGTTAAAGAGTTTTGAGAAATAAATAAATAAATTAAATACACATGTTTGATTTCAGTTTTAAATATGTTTTTTATTATTTTTAAATGTATGCATTTGCTTTGCAACTTAAGTGAGACACAGATACAATATTTAAATTTTTCATTTAGTGCATAAAAAGTCCAATATTTTTCTTTGCTTCTTTTAACAATTGCTGTGAGTGTTTCTAATTTAAATATGAAACAAAAATATTAACATTTAGTTAAGATTTGAATTTAAACGAAAAAGAAATAAAATCTAAACAAAGTTTTTTTGAACTTTGTCTAGGGCCTCTATTAGGTTTTATATTTGTTTTTAAACTACTAACTATGAGTGTTTATTCTATTTCTGTAATGAAGATGTAGTAAATAATAAGGATTCGATAAAAAATTAGCAAAACTATAAAAGTTTAACTAACCAGAGTTAAAACTAGTAAGGTTTTTTAAAATATACTTGTTAATGTTGTTATTAATAAGCTTCTTATGGTGATTCTTTTTCGGTTTGATGTTGTTCATCATAAACACGATTATTACAACAATATTTATGAAGCGGCAGAAAAATATTCTTGAGACTTTTTGGGATCGGCGACCATAGTCTTTTGTCCGGGCTTCCAATTAGCTGGGCAGACTTCACCATGTGTGTCGGTAAATTGAAAGGCCTGAACTAAACGTAAAGTTTCATCAACACTACGTCCAACGGGTAAATCATTAATGGTCATTTGACGTAAATTTTGGTTTTTATCAATAATGAAAAGACCACGGAAAGGAATACCGGTTTCTTCATCCAATACACCATAATCTCGTGCAATTTTCATGGATTTATCAGCCAACAATGGAATGTCCATTTCACCCAAACCACCTTGTTTACGGGGAGTATTGATCCATGCCAAATGAGTGTATTGACTGTCAGTTGAGCAAGCAATAACTTCGCAGTTAATGTTGCGGAATTCGGCAGCACGATCGGAGAAAGCAATGATTTCAGTAGGACAAACAAATGTAAAGTCCAAGGGATAGAAGAACAATACAACATATTTGCCTTTGTAATCGTCCAAGGAAATATTCTTGAACGCGCCTTTAACGACGGCGGTACCTTTGAATTCGGGTGCTGGTTTTTGTAATTTGGGCATCTAAAATGAAATGAAATTAATGTTTGGTTAGGTTTTTTTTTTTATTTTATAAATGCAAATTTATATAGCAGAAGTGCTTTTTGTAGCGCGTTGTTCCTCTGGAATAATAAAATTAAAATTTTGTTCTATTTTCCTAGAGGGATCTCAAATATGCATGATCCACAGTATGTGGCTCCCTCTAGATCCATTTAAGGCCCTTCTGGGGCGATTTCCCGAAAAAAAATTTTCGGGGCCCAAAATATTAAAAAAATAACGCGAAATCATTTTTTTAAAATCGCACGATTTTTTATAACATTTATATTATTGGGGATAAGGACTTGAGAGCTGAAATTAAGAAAATATTTTTTGAAATCGTGCGGAAATTTCCTTTCATTTGAGTACCTCCACATTTATATGTTAATACGCATCTAGTTTTTGGGGCCTGGGGTTTTTTTTTTATTTTTTTGAGCAACGCCCGACAAAGTGCACTTTTCCAAAAAAAAAAACATAGATCTCGTCACAGCTTTTTTCGTGCGTTAATTTCTATTTTTTTGAAATAACAGATTCTAAAAACTAAATGTAGATCAAAATATAAACAATATCAGACGCATCCTAAGTCTATTCGAAAGTATTCAAATAAGTTAAAATTTCGTGCTTTTACAAAATGGCTTAACGCATTCAATAGAAAAACGCTAGTTATTACACTTCCAAAGTAGTGAAAAACAAATTGTTGATTTAAGTCCATCTACGGTTCAGTAAGATTAAAGAAAGATTAAAGAAAATCCCATGTATGCCAAGTATGCTGAAATGTTTCTTGGCAAAAAAATGTCATGTAGAGTACAGCAAGGAACAAGCCGCTTATCAATAAGTAACATCAAAAAGTCTGCATACAGTTCGCAAAGACCTTTAGAACAGAGACATTTCTTTCTGGAACACAGTAATGTTTACTGACGAGCGTAAATTTAATATTTCAGCATAAGAGGGTAAACCAAATACAGAGCTCGAAACAAAAAATTTACATGGCACAGAAAAACATCGAGGTGAACATGTAATGGGTGCATGTCGTAAGCAGGTGTGGTTAATTGGAATTTGTAGAATCTAATATGACTAAAGAGGTAGACTTGCTGATGCAAAATTTACTCCAAAGTTTTAAAGACTTGGGTATAAGTAAACACATTCCGCTTCTATATAGAGAACGATCCCAAGCACAAATCTGGCATTGTGTAAACTTAGCTAATTTGTAAAACTTTGTTTTCGAAAACGCCTTATTTCAAGAGAGGATAAAAATATCGCCACTATATCTCCAACCACTTCAAAAATTCCTTTCCCATCACTATCTTCTTTAACTGGAAAAATTCCGTTTTGTCCGTTTCTATGTTAAATGCTTAAGAACAACTGATTACTTTACCGTTCGCATAGAAGTTGATAAATTGAAAGAATTACTATATCTTTCGATTTATAACAAATAAACGCGTTCCTATTGATATACATCATTTGAACTGTTACAAATTGATGTAATTCTTAAATCATTATTGGAGTTGAACGCGTTCAATTAAATGAATTTACTTAATTAAAAAAAAACAAGAGTTCGTCCACTTTAGATAAAAATTGAATTCCATTTATGGTGAATTTATTCACAAAATAATTTTCTTCTGGCTGTAGATAAGCTCAAGTTATCGGGTACCTTATCTGTTGTGTTTCAATGTTAGCTAGTTAGTTACTGTCTGGACTGTCTGGACAAGATTATCATCAATAGATATCTATAAATTACGCAATTACCACGAGTAATGTCAGTAACATCTTAAAAAGTTAAAAGCTGCAGAACTTTGCTTTGTAGATTATTCATGCATCAACTATTTTATAACATTGGAAATGAAAACCGGTTATTTAGGATAATTATCGGCATTACAGAAATCTATGAAACTTGATTGCGGAAACAATAGAAACAACAAACAGTTGTCTTCTTTTTTGTTGCTGGGCTTTTGTTTGCAAAAACATAAATGCGGGAATAGAGGAAAGGGTATTCGCCATTAATCTTTCCCTTCTTCGGTGATACGATGACAATGCATATATACACACCACAGAAACTATAAATGTATAAAATATATTTTTTCAGTTCGATAGAATTCTATAAAATTCTATGAAACTTTTTACAAAATTCGCATTAAAAAAAAAAACTACTACAAAATACAAAAAAAGAAATAATAAAGTTTAATAAATTTTTCAATTGCAATAATCATGTAAAAACACTGATTCTAGTTTAACTAAGCTTTTGTAATACATAGTTTTTTTCCACTTCTTTGTTTATTAAATGATCACAACTCTTGACATTTACAATTTGTTAATTATTTTTGAACATGTTTATTGCACTCACCTTTTGTTTTATACTTTCTATTGGGAATAAATTACTTTTAAAATTATACGCAACTCCGTTGTCAACGTCCGTCTAGCGCAAATGAAAAATCACAAATGAAAAATTAAAACAATTTGATATTTTTCGTCAGAAATGGCGCAAAGCCGGTAAAATATCATATGTTTTTGTTGCTTTTGCAAAAGAAGAAGCTTATAAATAACTTTCCTTGGAGTAAGCGAGACGACTGTATGCACATAAAGCTTTTCAAAATTAAAAAAAAAAACGACCATCCAAAGTAGGGAAGATAAATTTGGTACTATAATGCGCGTTGCGTGGTTATATTAAAGTTTTAAAAATATTTTATGCTACAACCTTGGCTCATTTGGTACTATTCTATTCTTTACTCAATTTTTTATTTATGATAACTGAATTTAATTTTAGCAAAGCCCGTACGACACTGCAGTTATTTTGTATTGGATTGATATTGGCAGGAATGCAAATCAAATGAGAGCCCTGCGTTATCGACATCCATTTGACAGATACTCATTTATTCTATATTGCTGAACTCACACTTATTATATTTCCATAAGAAAATTCATCAATTTTTGGTCAATACAAAATCAATACGAAATCTAACAAGTGTCATTCGGGCTTAAAGCCCGTGTGTCCAAAAACCGTCCATCTTGCATGTGTTCAAAAATATCTGCAACTTGATTTTAACCGTTTGTTTTCAAGGGTGTTCATTCGGCGGCCTTAAGAAAAAGCAACTATATGAGATAAATCAGTATCTGTTAAATCGTTTTCGGCAAAGCAGTGCTCCCATTTGATTTATATTTCTATCAATTATCCAATACGAAATCAAGTGTCACACGAGCTTGAAGCCTATATGACACTGCTTGTTTCAGTATTAATATTCCAAACTAGAAGAGAACCTCTTATGCGAAAAATAATAAGTACGAAGAGTTCAACTATAGTGACAAAACAACAATATGTAAAATTGGGGTCGGTAAGGCAGCGTCCTTTATATGATTTGCATTGAAAGCCCATCAATGCATATCAAGAAAGCAAGGAAGTAAATTTTTCATGGATGATAGTTTGGTACCATACTAATTTTAATGTTTCACAATTAAAACCTCAAATGATCTTTGGTGCTTAAGAAATTAATTAAATACTTGTATATCGTTACTACTACCATATTTCATATGAATTTCTGTAACATCGTAAAAAACTTTGGGATAAGTGGTTTGCACTCACTTGCCAAAATACTGTTTCATAGAAAAATCCAAAATACTGTTTCATAGCAAATTCCCAAAAATTTCTGGTCAATAAAAAATCAATACGAAATCTAGCTTTAAAAAGTATTATCAGAATTTTTGCAGAATGTATGTACTTACCAAAAGGTTTATTTTATTTTAAGATTTGTACATGGTGAATTCCACATGTGACTTACACGACACGAGGCAAAACTTTTGTCATTTTTGATAAAATTTCTGGTACAATCATAATTTTTTTAATTTTTTCGTTTTAAGAAATAACATCTACACGAACATACGTATTGATTCATGCACTTTGATTTTTGATTTGCGATTACATATTTTTAATTTTAATATAATTAATTAGTTGTGACTTACACGACATCAAATCCATTGACTTCAGGGTAATCAAAAATAGTTTAAAAATTCTGTTGTGTAGTCCGATTCCTTTTAAACTGCACCAAAAGTATTTGAGAAATACAAACAACGACAAAATGGCTTCAACTTAGTGAAATTTATTTTATTTTTCACAAAAAATGGTTTTTTGGTTACACGACATACAAATTGTGACTTACACGACACTAAATAATATGAAGAGTTAATGTTAAAGTTATGAAGTTAAGATCATACAGTTTTTGATTAATTTAATTTTTGGAATTACAAATAAATTTATTTTAGCGCTTCAACTCTTTTTTGAAGATGTGCAGTTACATTAAAATGAGTTATCCTCGTCATCTTCAATATTTTTTCCAGTTATAAAAAAATAATAATATGAAAATTTGACTTTGTTGTGTACTTTTGTATGGAATTCACCACATGATAAATATATATTTGGTATTTTTGAGGTCATATAGTACTCTTTTTTTAAAATGTTTCACCAAATTTGAATTCACATTTGTCATCCCTGTTCTAAAGCACTGGTGCCAGACCTAACGATTTCCCATAGCTTTGACGATTTTTACTTAAAAGAACAATTCTTTGAAACATTTTTCGTTAACTAATGAATTATCTGTTGAAATTGATGTTAAAACATTTTATAATTAAAAAATAATTTAATTTTGTGTTTGAACTTTTTATTCAATGAATTCCAAGCAAATTTATTTCTTACAACATTATTAAGATTTAAAAAATTCATTGCATTCTCCATAATTAGAAGGTATAATAAAAAAAACTTCAATTTGAAAAAATTTGGACAATAAAAAGAAACCTTCACTATGAAAAAATAAATTTTATAATACTCAAGACTCTCTATAAAAAATAAATGTAATAAACTGCCAGTTTTTATACAAAACTATGCCAAAGCTGAAAAATTACTTTTCAGATGACGAGATTTTATTGAATCATTGACGATTTTTGGCATAAAATGGTTGGCACCATTTAGTTAAAGCTTTCAATATTAAAAACAGAGTTGCTAAAAATATATTTCCGTATAGCAGTTTGCTGCATAGAACAAATAGAAGCTTCATTCCACTTTATACTTATTTTTTAATATGGCTACATATCGTTAGTTAAGTTTTTACAAAACACGGAAAATAGTTATTTTTAAAATTTTCATTGGAAAACAACAGTAATTACCGTTTAAACAATAACAACAACAGACTACTACACCAACAACAGTCACGTTGTGTTTTTATATTTGTTATTCAGAACAATTTATTGTATCTCCAAAGCATAAAAAGTAATAACTTTTGGAATTTTTACCAAAAATTATGTATAAGTAATTGAAAGAAAAAACAATTTATTTTATCAAAAAATTTACCTTAAGCAACAGTTTCTATGCCAATATTTGTCAGTTTTTTCAAAATTTTTGTGGTAAAAATTTATCATTTATGACACTGCCAGTTGTTTTTAACAGTTAAAAGTAACTATTATATAATTTTTAGATATTTTAAAGGTAACATAGCTTTGGCACCTTTTTAACTATATATGCCTCTGTTTTAAATCCCATTTTCAGTATATTCTACCAAAAAGCTTTTTGAGTGTTAAATTTGAAAGTTAATAACTAGATGAATTTGAAAACCACTACACATAGAAAACAGATTTATCGTGACAACCGAATTTCTTGCCAACTGACTATTTTGGTTGCAGCAACCGAATAATTTAATTCAAATATTTGGTTTTAACCGAAATTCTGTTGCACTAACGAATTTCGGTTGCGACAAACAAATATTGGAGCAACCGATCAACTAAACCATTGGCTTGGCAAGAAATTTGGTTGTAACAATGAATCTGTTTTCTCGGTGTTGTTTTTAGTTCAGTATGACAATAGTACTTATTTATTTATATAAGGTCCATTCGTTTACTTTTCTCAGCCAAGTCCAGTAAGAACTAATCAGTAACAAGCTTACTGAGAGTAAGCCAAATTTACTCTCGAAAATAAAATTTTCTAAAAAAGTACGGGAACGGTACAGTACTCGGACAATGTCGAAATGATAACACCAATATACACTTGGCCGTAGGTATTTGCCCACGTTGGTACAGCGTTGGATTTCAGTATTTCCCAGTAATTTAAATAAAATATATTCAGTAGCGTGCCAGTACTTGGTAGTGAAGCAACTTAAAATTTAAAAAAAGTAAAAAAAAAAAATTATATATTATTGTAAGAAATTTATTTTATTTTAATGAAATATTAATTTAAATATAAAATACATAAAAACTAATTATAAATATTTATTTATGCCAATATCTCATCATTACATTGCGTGACTTCTTCAGGGGAATTTTTTTTATATAAATAATAAATAAAAATTGTTATATATAAGTTTTCAATTTATAAATTTCATTTATTAATTATATTAAAAAAATGTCCCCTGAAGAAGTCAATATTGGGATAAATAAATATTTATAATAAATATTGGGATAAATAAATATTTATAATTAATTTTTATAAATAAAAAGAGATCTTAAGCCCAACTATAAAAAACATATTAAAATTTTTTTTTTACGCAAGAGTTCACCATTTTCTTACGAATATATTTTATGTTAATTATAGTCTATATATGTTATTATTTGCAAATAAAAACAAAACTTTTTATTTTATTTTCAAAACATTGTTTTTTTTTTTATTGAAATACCCCTGCGGGAAGAAAGGGGTCAGTTGGGAATTGGAACCTGTCTCGTGATAGGTGAGAACAGGGCCAGTTCCGAGAATACATATCAGAAGATAGGTGAAAAGAGGACCGGTTCCTAAAGTACCCACCACGTGAACGGTTTAAAAGTCTACATCACGTGATGAGTCTGAAAGTACCAGTCCTGTGGTAGGTGAAAACATGTACATATAACTTGATCGGTAAAAAATGTCTCTATCACGTATTGGGCCTGAAAGTACTAGTTCCGTGTTAGGTGAAAACAGTACCGGTTCTCAAAAAACTTACCATATGTTCGGTTTAAAAGCCTCCTATCACGTGATGAGTATGAAAGTACGAGTCCTCTGATATGTTCTATGAGGGTGAGTTGTGTGACATGTTCCTTTAGAAAAGTTCTGTCACAGAGGGCAATTGGCCCCCTCCTAGTACAAGCCCATGTTAAAGTGACCGATCCTTTTCTTAAAACCGGGCACGTGACGTGTTCTGGGATAGGTCCTTTTCCCGCAGGGACTGGATAAAATTAACTGTAAAACCAGTAGCAGTTTTTTATTAAAAATTGTTTTTTAACAGTTAAAAATAACTAAATTTTAAGTTATTTTATATATAAATACCTTTACCGCCTTTAAAAATAGTTATACAGGGTGTCCGACGGGAAGGTATACTACTTTGATTGTTTATAGTTTTTGATTAAATGAAAGAGAATGGATCTTATAAATGTTTTATTTAATGTCGGCAATTATGTATGGAATACAATATCAGATAAATGACCGCCTCTGTTGGCCTCACAAATGCGAGCCCTTTTGAGCACATTTTTCATTACATTCTCACACATTTCTAGCGGTATTTCATTAATTTCATCACGAATATGTTGTTTGAGTTGCTCAAGTGTTTCTGGTTCCTTTGTATAAACCTTGCTTTTCAGATATCCCCAAAAAAGAAGTCCAGAGCAGTCAAATCAGGTGACCGTTGATTCCATCAATATCACCATTTCTTGAAATAACTTGTTGTGAAAAGAGGTCTCGCAGTAATTCCATTGTAATCCTGGTTGTTTGCGATGTGGCACTGTCTTGTTGATACCACATGTTAATCAAGCCCAAAGCATGCAGTTGTGGCGTTAAAAAGTTTTCAATCATATCACGATATTTCTCCCCATTCACCGTTTTCATTTTCAAAGAAGTAAGGTCCAATGATTCCTCCTGACCAAATTGCACACCAGACTGTCACTTTTAATGGATGCAAAGATGACTGATGAATAATTTGAGAGTTTTCCATTGCCCAGAACCGACTATTCTGTTCATTTACATAACCATTCAAATGAAAATGTGCCTCGTCACTCATTATGATTTGTTCATGAAAATCGGGGTTGTCATGGGCGAGCTGGAACATCCTATTGGCATATGTACGGCGGCGTAAATGGTCTTGTGGAAGAAGCTCTTGTGTCAACTGAATCTTAAATGGAAACAAATGCAAATCTTTGTGCAAAATTGTGAACAAAGTTGTTCTTTGAAGACCAAGCTCCTGAGCACGGCGTCGAATTTGAAGACCAAGCTCCTGAGCACGGCGTCGAATTGAGGTTGATGAATTGTTTTGAACACTTTCTTGAGCAGCAGTAATGTTTTCAGCCGATCTTATAGTACGTTGTGGTCCATGCTTGCGCCTATCACCTACAGACCCTCTTTCTTCGAGATCATTCACTACACGATAAATACTGCACCTTGTTGGCACATTGTTTCTCCCAAAAATTTCACGTAACTTTCTCATCGTCACAGTAATCGATGATTGATTTTGATAAAATGTTGGTTTATCGAATATTTTTAAAACATGTTGGTTTATCGAATATTTTTCCATAATAAATTTGCCACGTGTCTACTTTACGACTGCCAAATATGAACTGCCAAGACTTATGTTTACCAAAATGGCGGCAAGACAAAGTAGTATACCTTCCCGGCGGACACCCTAAATTTTTATATGATGTATGGAACATTGGACTGAAATTCGAAAACTTTCCCTCCATTGCATAAAGTATATAAAAAAATAATATTTTCTTAAATATTTGCTTATCCCTATTTAATGCTACTTGGTTTACCAATATAAATTTAAATAGAAAGGATTAAAGGAAAAAACACTTCTGCCTAAATCGCTAAATCGATTCGGAAAGTGATTCCGAGTAGATTGGCATATATACTAAGTCCGTTATTTATGGATGTAACAAACATCAGCACATACTTATTATGCCCTCCGCACTTAGTGGATTGCAAAAACAAAACTCTAATAAATGACATTTAGCAATACTACCAAACAAATGTCAAGTACATGATAAACAATGAAAAAATAACAGTAATCTTGAATTAAAACCAGCTGGCAGCCATTAGTCATTATATCACAAATTTAGAAGAGTACATTCATGAACTTGTAACAAATGAAAAATTAGTAACGAAACAGAACTCAGTGATAACGGTCATAAAGAACGAAATAAATAACGCGAATTGGTGGCGGGCGCTCTTTGACTAATACAAGCAACAACAACTACAAAAGAAGAGGCAAAATAAAGAAAAACAACAGAATGTAACATTTAATATTTTGTTGTTGTTTGTTTCCCAAAACTTGGAACTAGTATTTCAGTTGAGAAAGGATGTGGCACATACACACACACACAATAACAGAATACAGAAAAAATACGGGAGACATTCGTGCGTGTGTAGTAGTGATAATGAAAGACAAGTTAAAGTGAAAAATATTTCTTTCATTTTTATACGTATAACAGCGATTGAAAGTCAAGATATTGAAAATTTATTATAAAATTAATAAGCAAATAAAAAAAATATATAATAATTAATAAATATAATAGTATGGTTTTGTAAATAAATAAACGAATGTTTTTGTTTAAAACTGTTTAATTTTTTTTTTGTAAAAAATTGTAAATTTTTTTGAGCATATTTTTGTATAACAAAAATTAAAACAAAGAAATGAAGAAAATGTGTATAATTCGAGGTGACTAAAGTTAAAAAAGGGAAATTTTACAACGAATTATTTTTTTTTAGAAAAATCAGTTGAAAACAGATGTTTTAAAGTAGTGAACTGAAATTATTTAGTTGTTAAAGTTTTTAAATACGATTTTGTTTAAAAAACACCAAACATATTTCAATATGAATATAATGAATTCATTTGGTGGTGGTGATAATGGTAAGCTAAGAAATAATTTAATAAAGTTTATAGAAATTAAAATGTTTTCAAGAAAACTAAATCAACTACTGTTTCATTTCATCATCCTAGATTTATGTATTTTTTTTTTAATTCTCCCACACCTTTATCTATAAATTAAGAAAAAATTGTTTTACTCTTTTTTTTTTTGTTGCAAATGTCGTGTATGTATAACAACACTTATGATTTTACTACGTAACGGTTTTTAATGCCAAACATATGGTCAACTGTCATAAAAAGAAAACAAAACATAAACATAACGGTAAATACAGAACAAGCAAAGCAAAAGGAAATAATTATTTACAGTCTTGCCGGGCAAATTTTCATCTATGTATTCCCATTTTTTTTTAAATAGACCCGAAAATTCCCAAAAACTAAACGAAGTGGGCTTAGAACGAAGTGGGTATAGAAAAAACATTCTTTCACGTAATTCATGTTGGATAGCAGACTTTTTCGTTGCCTAAATCTTTTATCTATTAAAGTTTATAAAAGAATTTAAAAAATTGCGCAAAATCTTACATTGGATTTCTTAAATAAACTGTTTGCAATACGTTTTAGGGTAGATCGTGTCATCTTTTTGACGACTTCGTCTTAGCAAGTCTTGTATTAGTGTCCTGCGGCCTTTTCCCAAAGTGAAATCTTGAACCCTGTGAATATCAAACGATATTCTGCATCCTTGGTTTTAAGGTTCTTAACACAGCAAAATAAAATGGATGTTATTCTTTACGAATCTCTTTTTCAGAACATCCAAAGAAGTTAGTAGTGCAAATTTTTCGATTTGTAAGAAGTCATTTTAAACAACTTCCAAAATGTTGATATTAACCCCTACTAGTAAAAAAAACAATTATTTATTTAGTCCATAAATGGTTAATTCCTGCAGTCATTAAATGCCTTATTGAAAACATATTTTGCATACCAGGACTTTGTCCTGGTCGGAATAAAAATTCTTAACGTGTTCAAAATCACATTTTTAACTTAAAAAAACCCACTCCCTATATTTATTTTCTAGTCCCTATATTTAATAACTTCCGTAAACTAATGAAAAAGTCCATCTGCTCATCGATTTTTCATAGCACCGAAACAAACTACTTCCTCCCACTGACACGCCATTGTTAAAATCATTAATGATTTACCGAAACTTTCACAACTTCGTGTTCAGTAGTTGTAGTGTTTAACTACTTCTTCCTCAGCTCTTATTTTGCTGGGAAGTAGTTTAGACTGACCTTTTGATTTGTGTCACAAAAGATCCATCTGGTGTTGTTGTGCCGTACATTTGGCTAGAATAAATGGAAGTTGTTTCGACGTTTTTGATATTCCTGCTAGATTGCGTTTTAGCCTATTATATATCCAAATTTCAGGTAGGTGACCTTCCTTATTAGAATAACAACAAGTTCTTTATTGTTTTGTTAAAGGTTATTAAAGAGAGTAGTTTAAAACAAAATTTTGATGCCAGTTTTAATTTGTACGCTAAGCTGGTATTACTAACAATTAAGGAACTTCATTCGATTTTGATGATGCTTGGAAATTTTGTAGAAATTAAAAATCTAAGTTCTTCTTTTCTCGACTTTTTTACGATAGACCAACACTCAGGGAATGCTCCTACTAATGCAGTGCATTGTGTTGGAATCAGAAAAATCTGAAGAAAGAGCGAGTGGTGTTTGTGGACATTTTACTTAAATTTCTATATATTGTAGGTAACATGAGACCTCTGAGGGGAACTTATTCCACATACGACCACGAACGGATAGCACATCCGATATTCCGAATATAAACCCGAGCTCTAGGGGTCAGTTCACTTTTCCATGGTGATATCGAAAAAACAATGATACACAACCCAAAGTCCGATGAGTCAATAGAGCTGTATACGCTGTTGTCATTAATGAGTGCCGATGCCCACCTTTGTACACGGTCCAAAATATACTTTGAAGCTCCTGTTCATATATGGGAGTTGTATTTCTTCTTCGGTCGGATATAAGTGATATAAATCGGATGGAGTGAGGTATTTCTTACACCGATTTAGGAAACCAAGACACTTGAATGATTCTTTATTCCAATGTAATTTTCATACCCAGAACATTAGGAGTAACCGATTTCTCGATACTGACACCACCCAAATTTACTGATGACATTGGCAACCCCACAGCCGTATGGGTCAACATACAGCATTGGGTATTATTACACAGAGAAAAAAGATTCATTGTGACAACCGAATTTCTTGCCAACCGAATGGGTTGGTCGACATATTTATTTGTGACGACCGAAATTCAGTTAATAATTTTGGTTGAAACCATATATTTCAATTGTATCTGGAATACATTTGGTTGCGACAACCGAATAATTCATTTGCTGCACCCGACTATTTAGTTTGCAGGAAATTTGGTTTTCACAATCTTTTTTATCTGTGTATCATTGAAATCAACTCTATTAGCCAGACCTCACTCGGAGATTGGCGAAAGGTCATGATTGAGTGTGTCATTAATAATCTGCCTTTTGCCCCCAACCTCCAAGAGGCTTGACCTACAACCGAAGGAACATGAGTGACAAATGTTGCTGTCATCAGTGAAAGAGTAGATAGGGTTGAAAGTTTGATCAAGTGAATCATTAATAAAGATGAGAAAAAGATGGAGAAAGAACCGAACCTTGCGTTTCCCCTGACTTAAGCTGCAACTCGTTGGATAAAATCTCATCTATAACAACACGTACAGTGCGATCTCTGAGGAAGTTCCTCTTGTGAAGAATACATTCACGATAGCGATTTTCACACGATGCTAAAAAGCTCAGGCTGTTATTTGAATTTTCTCGTGTGTAGCCATATTGTTTGAAGTTTTTATTTTCAAATTCATTAGTTTCTGATGTGCTCCTCAACGTAAAAAAATACCAAAAATTGCTAATTTTCTTTTTTCAAATTATTTATATTAATCATGTAATTACAAATTATATCCTAATACCCTAACCGAGCACTATCAAAGTCTCTCGGCTCGTTGTTGGGTAAAAAGTATCGCATTGATAAGCTTGCACGCTACCAACTAACTAGCCTACCATATATCTAACTTTCATACAGATTGTCAGACATTTGTTGATTTATATCTCAAAATATCCAAAGGTTAGTGTTTAACCATAGTTATGAATATACAATTTATATCAAAATATCTGTGTTAACTTTTAAACTTGTTTATTTTTGAAAAATTACCCGCCCTTAAACAAATTTGTTATAAAAATATCAAGGCTGTTACCCGAAACGAATAACGGTATTAGTTTTCGTTTGTTTCCGCATTGGTTTTAGTAACGGCATTCAATTTCTATAGGTATAGGTAATGCCGTTACTGAAACATTAATACCGATACCGAATGGTATTATTAAAAAAAATAAGTTCGCAAAAAGCGAATGCTGCAAACTGTACACGCAGAGAAAAAACATGGTTGGGACAATTATATTCGAAGAGCATCAAATATTTTTGGGTTTATGATTGTGCCAACCATAGTCGTACTATAATATGGTTATAATATTGTGATAATAAAATAACCATAATTTTACCATAATATGATCCCTACAGTTATATTATGATTCAAAAATTACCATATTATGATTCTAAATAAACATATTATGATCTTAAATTTATCATAATATGATCGCATGTACTCATAGTATGCTCATAATGTTATCATATTATGGTCCCCACAACTATATTGTAATTCCTGGATTATCATTATATGATCCCTACAAAAAAAAAAAAAAAAAAAAAAAATATATATATATATATATGTATATATATATATATATATATATATATATATATATATATATATATATATATATATATGTATGATCCTTCTTATTATATTATGATTATTTATATACAATATCATATAATGGAATATTATTAATTAATTAATAATTAATATAAAATCGCAGTAATAAACAATATGTCATTATTTTTTAAGACATTTTGTAGTAAAAACAAACTGAACTGATAAAATTTTGGTTTCTTTGAAAACAAGACAATATTATGACTGTAAATGTCAAAGTCATATTTTATTTGATGTATAATTATTTATTGATTGTTGCCAGCATTTTTTGGTTGCATAATTACCATAGTCAGAGTTTTTGTTACCACAGTATGGTCAATCATAAAATAGTAAAATATTTACTATAATAATGATGATCGCTATGTTGATGGTTAGAAAACCAATAACATGGTTGTGACAACCATACCCGATTGCAGCAAGCACAATATATTAGCAGGGATCATGTTGCAACCATGTTTTTTCTCTGCGTGTACGTCAAATTAGCAATACGAATTTTTAATAACCAAAAAATAGTAGAGATAAATTAATTTAAAATTATGGTTATTTTTAATTATTTTTTTTGTTTTCTGGTATTTTTTAATACCGATAGCGGTATTAAGGGAAATAATTATGAAATTTTTTTAAAATCAAGAGCTTCGGTGTTGATACCGGCAAAGATTATAATTTTTAAAGGGTTTTGAAACAGATAATGGTATTGAGGAGGTATCAGCTGCCAATCTTGAAAAATATAAGTTTTATAAGGATCGGAGGGATTTACCTTCACTCTAAAGCCCCTCTTAAAATCTATTCCTGTTTTAGTGAAGAAACTTCTTTATCTGGCAGCACTGGTTGTTCGCGAACGAAAAAAAAACGCACAAAAAAAAACAAAGCAAAGCAAAAAAATTGTAAAGAAATACAACCTTAAAAAATCAGCTGTTTATAAACCGCTTTGTTTTTGTTATTTATTAAATGTATATATGTACAGTTTTCTCTTCCGTTACTCTCTTTGTAACGGTTTGGATATTTCATTGTAGTAGTACCTACATTTAGGGAGTTTATCAATATGTTCTTTTTTTTTGTTTCTTAGTGAAAGTCAAGGTTTCTTCTATTTGTCTTTTCTTCCCCAATGAATTTAGCAGTGATTTCTTACACTACATGTATACGAATTTTTTCTTTCATATTTTGTTTTGTTTTAGTTTATTTGTGTGGTTGTGTGCGTGCGTTGCGTTATTAGTTTCCAGACTTTTAAGTTGTAAATACGCAAAAAATATATTGTAGAAAGAATGAGATTTGGTTTTAGTTTAGTTCGAGGTTAAAATGATGACATATTGAAAGTTATTTTGTTTTTTTACTAACAACTATATAATTTTGTTGCTTGTGTAAGTATTTAGCGTATAATTAATGAGCTTTTAATGGAATAGTTTATTTAAGAAACTTTTTATCAAATTGATTGTTTTTTTTATTTAATGTAACCTTTAGATAAATGGCAATCTTAAGAAAAGTGATAAAAAAAAAGTTTTGTCATGTGTTTGTTTATAAAATTAACAAATAATTTGCTTAAGTATTGTCAATATATTATGTGGTATTGTTGAAGAAAGTAGGAGTATGTTTCTTCTAGAGGCTGGTAGAATTTTTTTTCTTCCTAAAATTGTAATAGGGTGTTAATTAAATTTTATTTATATATATAAATTTTGTTTATATTATCCGAACTTTCTGTTTTAATTATATATATATTTTTAAAATTTTATCAAGCTCGAGTTCATAATTAATTGTTAATAACGATGACCTGGTCCTAGGGTCGAAAGTGTGCACTCCCTCTAACGCTGATCCCCGCAATTTTTCCATTTATAAAAAAATTAGTGTTTACTATTCGATAGTAACATTTAATTATGATCTCGAGCCTGATTTAATTAAAAAAATATACTATTTTATTTTTATTTAAATTTTAAAATTGTTAAAAAGAGTCATTGCGACGTATAAGTAATAAAAAATACTTGAGTTAATATCACTCATACGCTATTTGAATTAATTAATTCTAAGCGGAATCATTAAAAATACGTTTAACAGAGTTTTTCGAAAATCTAAATTATATTTGCCAATAACGTGAAATATTCGCGTACCATGAAATATTTTGGCGTGTTATTAGCTATTATATAGGGTGGCGAATAATAATAAGCTATATGGGTAAAATTTTTTAAATTTTTTAGTTAAGCGTAGGCCAGATTTCGAGGAACGAAATCTGGCTTACGAATGATGGAAAATATATAAAACTATGAACCTACACATTATTTTTAAAGGCGCAAGCCGAAGGGTTAACTCCAAAATTCGTATCGCAAAATCAGCGTTTTATGAAGAAAAGTTTAAATCAGCCGTTTGCTGAGGGGAAATTCGCAATATGGGTGTTATTAACAATAATAGTGCAAATGTTGAGACTACAATTGATGTAAATCAATTAAACTACGATTTTACAAATATACCGATACCTGAAGTAAATGTTAAATTTTATAACCCAAATGTTACTAATGTTAATACAACAAATTCTAACAACAGCATTGACTACCAAAATACACAATGTTTTGAATTTATAAATTTTACTCAAGAAGATGTTTTAAAATCTATTTTGAGCATAAAATCAAATTCGGTTGGCTATGATGAGATTCATCCGAAATTTGTTAAATTAATCCCCCCCTTACATTCTTCCACACATAACTCATTTGTTCCATATGATTACTACAATATCTACTTTCCAATCGACGTGGAAACATGCAAAAATAATTCTTATACCTAAAGCTGATAAGACATACAGACCCACTGCCATATTTTCATATCTATCAAAAGTTTTCGAATGGCTAATTCGCACTCAGATAATCCACTTTTTAGATGATAACTCTCTACTTACCAATAAACAATCTGGCTTCAGACCCAAACACAGTTGTATCTCGGCCTAAGTCAATGTTACTGAGGATCTAAGGGAAAATATTGATAGCTACAAGATTTATTTTTTAATTTTTCTTGACCATTCTTAGTCATTTGACACAGTTGAACACTCTATTATTTGCCTTAAACTATGACGCATGTTAAACTTTTCAAGAACCGCTGTAAAATTGATTTCTTCATACCTATCTGATAGAAGTCAGTCAGTATACAATGGCACTAAATAATCTAACAGTATCTAGAGGTGTGCCACAGGGTTCTATACTCGGCCCACTGTTGTTGTACTCCAACGATCTTCCCCCTCGGCTCAATTACTGTGGAATACATATGTACGCAGACGACGTGCAACTATATATTAGCTGTAAACCATCTAATGTCATTGAATGCATTAGAAAAATAAATTATGATCTTAATAATATTAAACAATGGGCATCATCAAATGGTCTTTGCTTGAATGCTAAAAAATCGACCGATCTTGATAACTCTAAAATTAAAATAGCTGAAACTGCCAAAAACCTTGGTGTAACTTTTAACAAAAAACTCACATGGTCTGATCACATCAATGCTATATGTGGGAAAACGTAGGCAATGTTGAGAAATCTATGGTTGACGCAGTATTACACACCTTTTAAAATTCGCATGTTACTTGCCAAAACCTACATATTACCAACACTCTTGTATGGATGTGAACTATTTGCTATTTGATATGAAAAGACTTAATGTAACTTATAATAATATTGCCAGGTATGGTTTGGCCGCGGCAGACGTAGTAGAATCTCTCAGTACTCAAAACAAATTTGTAATGTGTCATTTGAAAATCTACTAAAGTGCCGTATTTTTGCATAAAGTGGTTTACACAAAACAACGTGAGTATCTATACAAAAGGATTTTCTTTTCAAGATCTGATAGAGGTAATAATATCAATACCAT
This sequence comes from Eustalomyia histrio, assembly GCA_949748255.1. Taxonomy (NCBI): domain Eukaryota; kingdom Metazoa; phylum Arthropoda; class Insecta; order Diptera; family Anthomyiidae; genus Eustalomyia; species Eustalomyia histrio. The sequence continues at coordinate 3,988,914 of OX456525.1, forward strand.
TTCTCATTGAAGGACTATATCTGAATGCGATTCGACTTTGGAGCCAACTTCCTCTAAATATTCAAATTATTAGCACTACAATGCAGTTTAAATTAACAATTTTCAACCATTTAGGATAGAACAACAATATTCACAATTTAATTTTAATTCACAATTTAAATTAGTTTTTGTTTTTATTTGTCAATATATGTTGTAATGCTTAAGTATAAATAATTTACATATCTTTAATTATTTATCTTTATGATAAATATTTAGTATTGTTTAATTTTATTTTGCCATAAACAAATTGCTGCACTATCTTCCCAGTACTATAATATAAGACTAGTTCTTGTTGTGCTGTATTGAACCAAAAAATAAATAAAAATAAATAAATAAATAAATAATTAAATAAATAAATAAATAAATAAATAAATAAATAAATAAATAAATAAATAAATAATTAAATAAATAAATAAATAAATAAATAAATAAATAAATAAATAAATAAATAAATAAATAAATAAATAAATAAATAAATAAATAAATAAATAAATAAATAAATAAATAAATAATTAAATAAATAAATAAATAAATAAATAAATAAATAAATAAATAAATAAATAAATAAATAAATAAATAAATAAATAAATAAATAAATAAATAAATAAATAAATAAATAAATAAATAAATAAATAAATAAATAAATAACTAAATAAATAAATAAATAAATAAATAAATAATTAAATAAATAAATAAATAAATAAATAAATAAATAAATAAATAATTAGATAAATAAATAAATAAATAAATAAATAAATAAATAAATAAATAAATAAATAAATAAATAAATAAATAAATAAATAAATAAATAATTAAATAATTAAATAATTAAATAAATAAATAAATAAATAAATAAATAAATAAATAAATAATTAATTAAATAAATAAATAAATAAATAAATAAATAAATAAATAAATAAATAAATAAATAAATAACTAAATAAATAACTAAATAAATAAATAAATAAATAAATAAATAAATAAATAAATAAATAAATAATTAAATAAATAAATAAATAAATAAATTAATAAATAAATAAATAAATAAATAAATAAATAAATAAATAAATAAATAAGTAATTAAAAAAATAAATAAATAACTATGAAAAATAATATTCTGGCCATTTTCTACTTCGCACATACAAAAATACGTGCACTTTCTAAAACCTTTTCTATATCTATAACTTTTCCAAAATTAGACTCAACGGCCATAATTTTTTTACGATTTTTGGTTTTTATTTGTCAAAAATTCAAATAATAATTCATATAAGGTATGAGATATTATTATATGTAGAATCTTAGTAAGTAGATTTGGATACGCATGGAAATGCATGGGCACTACCACTTTAGGGGTTAAAGATAGGGGGTAGGCATTTTCTGTAAAAATGTTGGGGTTTAAATCCTCTTGGGTCTTCTTTAAGACAGTTAGAGCGGCAGTTAGAGAAGCAAATTTTACAAAAAAAAAAATATAATATTTGTTTGGGGCGACATTAGGGAGTGGAGATAGGGGGGTAGATGTTTGTCTAGTCTAACATTTTACCTCTCAAGAGTGATTTCGGGATAGTTGTGGGGATTTTTGTGGATTTATAATCTTTTAACGTCAACTTTGAACCCGATGCGGAGCCATTTCGTACACTATCGCACCAGTAATACATATGTTTTCAAAAATTTGATATTCATATTTTAAACACATGTTATTGTAGTATCTGAAAAAATTCGTCTATCACAATCGCCAGATATTCACTCAACAATTATAGTTTTTCTTTAATAGGCAAAAATCGGCTGGCTCTGTAAACTAATAATAAGAAAATAAAAAACTAAGGTTCATTGCCCAAATAAATTGTCTATGCCTTATGATGTCCCGAATTTTTTGTTTATTATTTCCACAGAAACTTAAAAATTCAAAAATAATTTTGCGAATTTAAATTTTATTTCTCAAAATCTCCAAAATAGGGCTATGATCAGGACAATAACTTTTAGTTGGCTTCAAAATAATAGGAAAAAAAAACAGATCAAAACCATTACCATTTTGACTATACAGTGGCGGACGGTTTTGAGAAAAACGAGTTTACGCCGGTTTAAAACATGTAAAATAATATAATGCAATAATTAAAAAAATTTATTTTTTTTGCAAGAGTATGGCAGTATGCAAAGCAACATTGCATTGCATAGAGTTCATAAACGTCATTGCCTTTTTTCAGCAATGCCATGAGTTCATTAATGCATGGCAATGCACAACATTTGTCAAATTTGTGCAGTGTTTTTAGTTGTGATGCAGATAAAATTTAACATAATTTTTATACAAATAAACTTCATTTAGGTTTTTCTTTAATGACTTTATATGATTTTATGTAATCAAATAATGTCATCGCATTATTTGACAAAGCAGTGTTGCCGTCAAGTATTGTTTTGTATTGTAAACGCACATGTTTGCCTTGTTGCTTTGCATACTACGTTAATGAAGTCAGCCTTAAACAAACGCATTAATTAACTCATTTAATTGAAAGAAAAAAAAAAAACTTGGTGATGTGCCATATTAACAAAATATCAAATTGATTCAATTAAAAATGCGGATGATATAAAAATTTAATTTTACCAATAATAAAGGTGATCAAAATAATTGTTATTGTCCCTAAAAATTTGCTAATACTTGTTATTTTATCTGTTTATATTCCAATGTCAAATCATACATATTTACGTGCTAAATACATAAGCTTTCTATTGACACTGCCAATGATTGACATGGGTTAATATCTAGTCAACACACTTTAACTATAAACAGACACATGCACAATAACAAAAGCAATACTACAATATTCTCATATATCATACATTAGAGTGCCCCGTTTGGTTAGGTTTGGATGAATATGAAATAGGCAACTCGCATAGATCAGTTGTTATATTAACCCATTAGTGCCCGCGGCGATCCAAAATAGTCGGAAATTTATGCTGTAGATTTTATTTGACAACCTCAACGGGTATTTCTAATTTTGGGATTGTGTCCAAACATGTTTCGGATGTAACCCCACCAAAGGAAGTTGGGACTATGACCGAAACATTTTCGGTCATAGTCCCAATAGTTAAAATTATATGTAATTTCTCAACTCCTAATTTTGCATGTGCGGCTATAAAATGAATTAAAGAAATAGCATTTTAACGGTAAAAATTACTCCAGAAAAATTTATAAATTTCAATGATTTGAACAACTTTTCATTCCATTACGCAGCTCATTAGTGCTTCAAAATACCTAAATGCATATCCACCTATTGATGGTCATAAGTTGACAACTCTAAATTCCATATTTAAATACGAGATGAGAAAACGATGCAAATGAGCTCAGTATGAAATCATTTGTAATGCTTATCTCAAGTTACGAGGTGTCAATTAATGACTACCAGCCAGGTATTATTAAGCCATGAATGTTATATTACTTAATTTAAAATGTCATTAAATAAGGATTAAATTCGATTTCTTTTTATTTCCATAAATTATATTGATTAAAGAAATAATTAAAGATAAATTAATTTTTTCACAACAGATGCTGAACTTAAGGAACGCCTTATAGTCTCGGTGAAAAAAGAAGTCAAACAACTTATGGAAGAAGCTGTTACCAAAAAATACATACACGAAGAGAGCAGTTCAGTCACCTCACTATGTGGTGCTGTCGAAGCCTGTCTCAGTCATGGTCTTCGTCGGCGTGCTTTGGGTCTCTTCAAAACATCATCGACTACTGCTCTTATACAAAAAATAGCCAAATCCTGTCCAGAAGCTGATTATGTTAGTCGGCGTTTATTGGAAATTGAAATTGCAAACGAAAGTACGACAGTAACGGGTAAACGTTCCTCTTCCAGTAGCGATAGTATTATCAAACCTAAACTACTTAGCAAGGGTAACAGTAGCAGTTCGGCAACAACGATTAACACTGTCTCAATTAGTTCGTCATCTAATAATCCCGTCATCAAGTGAGTATTACTAGCTTAACGACAGATTTTTCCCGTTGACAGAAAAATGCTATAACAAAGCTCGTTTTACTCACAAGGTATATTTGGATACGTGTGGCTTTGTATGAAAAACGTTTGTCCAAGATTATAGAACATTTGGTGAGCAATGCTAATAATTACTATGATCGTGATGCGCTGGTCGCTGATCCAGATTATGGTTCCATATTGAGTTCATTGCTAGTAGGTCCATGTGCATTAGAATTTACAAGAGCAAAAACAGCTGATCATTATTGGTCGGATCCTCCAGCTGATGAACTGGTGAGTAAAATAAATCGATGTTGTATTTTATTCCAGAGGTACGTGGTTTTAATCTCCAAACGCCCTTGTCCAGTGTATCACATTTGGTTGTTCTACATTAGAGAATCTACCGCACTGCTGGATGTTTTTCCGGACACATACGATATCTGCCAACTCAAACTAAACACCCATAAACACTACTCTCACTTTCTCTCTTTGTTTGGCATACTTAGGAAACATCCCCTGAGTGTTGATCTAATTTAAAAAATCTCCCAAGTACAAAATGTGGTAATGACCGAAAAATCTTCTTCCTAAATTGATCCTATAAATTGATCCTTAAAAATGTTCGGTCATTATTTTTGAACTTGAATGGGGATTATGTTCCTTAAAAAATTAGCAGCCGTTATATTTAATTTTTCTACTCACATATTGTATAGGGTGAAATTTATTGTTTTTTAATCCTTTCTAGGTTCAAAGACATCGCATTAGTTCGGGCAATCGTACACCACCTACTTGTCATCGTCCTATAATAAATTTCAAAAGAAGTTTACATACCAGTTCAGAAGATACCAGTAGTGGTTCGTTTAAAGCCAGCTCACCGGCAAGTGTAGCCAAAGATTATGTGGAATCGCTACATCAAAATTCACGAACCACTCTGCTGTATGGAAAAAATAATGTCTTAGTATTACCGGTAAGTTGTTTACGAAATGTTTTGTATAAAGAATCTTTTCCATAATTTCCAAATTCCTTTACAGAAAGATGTTGGTGAACCAATGCCGGGTTATTTAAGTCTTCATCAAAATGTTCAATCATTGACCATTAAATGGACACCCAATCAATTGATGAATGGCTATACCGACAATGATGGCAGCGATATGAGTTCTTATTGGGCTTATGCTCTTAACATTAATGTCGATGAAATTGTCTATGTTCATTGTCATCAGAATCGTGGTGAAGATACGGGTGGTACGGTTATATTGGTGGGACAGGATGGTGTACAAAGACCCCCCATACATTTTCCTGAGGGCGGTCATATGCAGGCATTTTTAAGTTGTTTAGAAACTGGTCTCTTGCCACATGGTCAATTGGATCCCCCATTGTGGTCACAAAGAGGTATAGGAAAAATGTTTCCTTGGCCAAAAAGTGTAAGACGTCGTATACTACCCTCTGTTATGGAATCCGCCGATGAAACACCCATCGATTATGTCTTCCGAGTGGTTAGTAAAAGTCAACATGAAGAGTTTTGTAAGTTTAGAGAAATATTATTGGATGAAAGCAAAATTATTTGTTATTTTTTGTTTTGCAGTGGCTACACATCCCATTTTGGAATTGGGTCGTACAAGTCCTAGACGTAAACATTTGGGTAGTTGTTCGACAACGGGCAGCAGTGATTGTTCCAGTAAAAGTTTATCTATGGATCAAAGTATTATAGACCCACCTCTAGTGAGTTTTGAAATATTGATGGCATTTTAAACAAATTAAATTAATTTTGTATTTGTATGTGAAAATTTTATTTCATCTCCTAGATACAGGCAAGTCAAACTGCTAGTATAGAATTAGTTTGTTCTACTATGAGACGGCAGATTATATCAAGGGCATTTTATGGTTGGTTGGCCTATTGTCGACATTTATCTACAGTGCGAACTCACTTATCGGGGTTGGTAAATGGAAGAATAACACCAGATTGTAAGTATAAAGAAACTTTTGTAAAAACCCTATGGAAAGTTTATATGAACTGCAACGGAACTGGCTCTAATATATAAAAGGGACCAACCACTATTTCATGAATTAATCTACAGACTTTACTTAGGAATTTTTATCGAACTAACCTGATCGGTATTTCTGGTTAGTTTAGCGGCATCTAAAAAGCTATCGATATCAACTTTCAACAAAGAGATAATCAAATATTTCAATTGTGATAACGAAAGACAAAAATAATTTGACTGTGACAACACAATTTTAGTTGTCTCAATAACAATACCATAGTCACAATCGAAAAGTTCAGTTTTTTTTCTGGGTGATTGATGGAGCCATATTAAATAAAGGAACCAGTTTCGGGTCAGGTTGTATACATTTTCCATACAAAAGCAAAGAAGTGTCTTTACAAATTATTCTAATTTTATTTTTCAGTGGCTGCAAATGAATCGGGTTTGACTAAAGAAAAATGGGATGCTTTAAATGATAATGGTATTATAACCAGACACGAGGAGTTATTTCGCTTGGTATATTTTGGTGGTGTTGTACATGATATACGTAAAGAAGTGTGGCCATATTTACTGGGTCACTATAGGTATATAGCGAATAAAAATTAGCATGTGACTTAAAGAAACTAATAAGGAAATACTTCTTTTTAACAGCTTTGGTTCTACCACAGAAGAGCGTCAAAAATTAGATGACACCAGCAAGCATTACTACGAAACTACCATGAGTGAATGGTTGGCCGTTGAGGCTATAGTACGCCAAAGGGAAAAAGAGAAAAATGCTAAAGCTTTAGCAAAAATTTCGGCGGAGAATAAACGTAACGGTGTGCAAGTAATTGACGAACATGTATGTCGTCAAACCGAACTGGAAACCGATTTGATAGCAAATGATGTTTTCGAAGATCATGACTTTTCCGATATCTCTGATCCTGGTATTGATTTTGACGATGAAATGACAAATGATATACAAGAAGAAAAAGATTCGGGTAATTGTGAAGATGAAGATGATCATTTGGAAGCAGAGTATGAAGAGACAATAAATGAAGAAGATAAGGAAGACATAGCAGAAGTAGAAGAGGAAGTAAACCAAGAAAATGAGAAAGAAGTACAGCTACTTGATGAAACTGAGGATAATTCTAATGATCAAGAAGAAGAAAAAGAAGATGGAATAAGAGAAGAAACTAAAAAACTCAATAATACTAAAGTGAAAGAATCCAATGAAATTCAACATGAAATTTTAGATGATGAAAGAATAAATACATCAGCAAAATATGTTACAAATGAACAAGAAAATGTTGTACTAGAATTCGAGAATATTGAGCCGCTTTCACTAAATGAGCATTGTTTTGCTGAATCAGAACCTGAAACTGGGTTAACTCCAGAGCAAGGTGGCTTGCTGTTATTAAGCATTAAAAGTTCTCCCTCCACTTCCTCTTATGAAACAGTAGGAAATGAATTTACCGAAATTTTAGAAATGACAGCCAACTATAATGAAATAGAAGTAGAAGAATTTACTCAAACAGCTGAAGCAGAAGAAGAACTAATAAATGCCACCCGTATGAAGGCTGATGAAAAATCTGAAAATGAAATTGAAGAAGAAGTGGCCATGGAAGCCATTGAACAAGAAGTTATCGAAGAAGATGAGGAAGACGATGCAGATGTGTTCGATGAAAATATTGAATTTGGCAGCTACAATCGTCGATATCATAGTGTTGATGATTTACGCGAGATCTCAAAACCTACACATGCTGTGATAATCACTGAAGCAGCCTCCAATGATGCTCTCGAGTGTACGGAAGAGCCCACCGATGAAACGTCACGTAAAACAAGTTTAATATCTCCCATTAATGAAGATATTACGGTGGTGGCATCTTTAGATGCCTTACAAGAACCAAAATCAGCTTGTGTTTCACCAGCCAGTTCAAATGGTGGAGTTTATAGTGTAAGTTTTGAAAATAATTTAAAGGAAAATGAAATACTTATTTATATCTTTACTTTCAGTGTGAATTTTTAGAAAATTTTGCTTTAAATTTACATCGTATCGAAAAAGATGTTCAGCGCTGTGATCGTAATTATTGGTATTTTGCTAATGAAAATTTAGACAAATTGACAAATGTTATTACCACGTAAGTTTTGTTTTTATTATTTTATTAATTAAAAATTTGGTTTTGGAATAATTGCTGATATTACAGTTATGTTTGGGAGCATTTAGAGGTTGGTTACATGCAAGGCATGTGCGATTTGGTGGCTCCCTTGTTGGTCATATTTGATGATGAAGCTTTAACTTATGGTTGTTTTTGCAAATTAATGGAACGCATGATTGAAAATTTTCCAAATGGTGGTGCTATGGATATGCATTTTGCAAATATGCGGTAAGTTTGGTTTCTCTGAGATCAATTTTGTAGGGATACCCAGGTATATGAGTGTTGTTGTGCTTAAATACATTGATGTGCCACTCTACTAACATGCTTTAATGCTTTAATTTTTTGAAAAATTTCTATTCATATTTTTATTATTAAATACAGATATAAAGCCTCAGCGCCATTATGACAAACTATGTTATGTGCTTGTCACGAAAAACAATAAAAATTATTTTCTTAAACTTTTGTATTCTTTACGAAAGTTTAGTAATATTAATATACAAAATATTTTTATAAAGTACTAGAGGCTACGGTCAGAACCGGACCACCGGGTAGGCCAGTCTGCTCGGTTAAAACAATCGTTGGTTTTTTTTCATGGTTGGCAAAAGATATTTTTTCATTATAACGATAGTTGCCTACCACGCTCTGACCAATACCGATACCAAAATTTTCTAATATCACATGGCTTATATCATAATATTGCCTGTTAACTTTTGTTATATCTGCAAAATACCGTTATAAATCGGTGTTTTGGTAGTTTGGCGCTATTATAATGGTAGGTTAAGATATTTAAAAATCGAACCGGTAAAATAGCGAAATAAACCCCTTCAATGGAATCGCCATTTTAAAATTTTCATATCGGTCTTAAAGTAGCTGTGGTAGCCAACTACCGTTATTATGAAAAGATATTGAATGCCAACCATCAAAATTGATAATAACGTTTGTAGGCATTTAACGTTTATAGGCATTTTCGTATACTACACATTTATGTATTCTATAAGAAAGAGCAACGGTCTTTTTCGGTCGCATATACGGCCTTTTTATACCCTTGCTCGCAATGGGTTAAAATTTTGTAGAAACAATATAGACATAATTTGGACTTAAGAATGAAACAAAAAAAATGTTCCGAAACTAGCTGCTAAATTTAGAAAGTTCTGCGCTTTTCATACATTGATATGAAAATGTGAGGGTCTTTTTCGATCCCATGAACGTCGTTTTTATGACTTACGCTAAAACTTTGCAGAAATATTCTAGATGTTATTGTGACTTGAAACTGTAAACTTTTTTTTTTTACTAGTAGAACACAAATATTCCGATGCTGGTTCTTGAATTAAGAAAGTCCTTCATATTACATACATTTATAGGGAAATACCACGGTCTTTTTCAGTCCCATGTCCGCCATTTTAATGACTTGGTTCACAATGGAGTAAAACTTTGCAAAAATAATCTAGCTTTAATTTTGACTTGAAGCGGTACCCCTTTTTTAAGTTGTAGAACAAAAAATATTCCGATACTGGCTCTTAAATTTAGAAAATCCTGTACCTGTCATACATTAACGTAAAAATAATGAAAATAATGCAAAAACAAACTGCATAATTCTTATATCAAATTTTTAAAAAAAATATATACATTGTAGCAATTTTGATATTATTTTATCAAAAGAAAAAAGTATCAAAAACGTACATTTGGAAAAAGTACTACAACCCAGTTAACTGGGTAGACTGTAAAGACCGGTCGACCGTAAAACCAGCTAATGGGGGGCTCTATGTTGTAGAAAAAAAATGTATGAAAAATATGTTTTTATATGGTATACAAAATGCATTTACTATAAAAATAAAATGAATAGATACATTATTCAAAGCATTGACCATCGTTAGCCACTAGTTTTTCCCATCTGCTCCGGTGTTGAGGTAAAGAATGAAACAAGTCAATTTTTGATACCCTGTTCTGAAGTGAAGGGTATTCCAGTAAGGACATTCTGCATTGATCGAAACAAATGGTAGTCAGAAGGGGCAAGGTTTGGGCTATAAGGCGGGTGATCCAAAACTTCCCATCCACTGATTTCCAAATAGTTTTTGACCGATATTGCAACAAGTGGCCGAGCGTTGTCATGATGGAAGATTATGGCCTCGTGTCTGGTCGAATATTCTGGTCGTTTTTCGTTGATTGCTTTCTTCAAACGAATCAATTGTGTTCGGTACAGGTCCCCTGTGATCGTCTCACCCGATTTCAACAAATCGCTCTTCTGATCCCACCAAAAACAGAGCATTACCTTGGCGCCATGGATATTCGGCTTCGGCGTTAGTTGTGCTGGTTGACCGGGCTTAACATATGACCTTTTGCGCTTAGGGTTATCATAATGTATCTATTTTCATTACCAGTAACAATACGATGCAAAAATAACTTCTTTATATAGCGTTCAAGTAGCATTTCCGACATGCAAGATCGCCTTTCAACATCTCTCGGCTTAAACTCTTATGGGACCAAATTTCCTTGATTTTGAGTGACTCCCAACGATAATGCAAGTTCTTCTTGCGTTTGACAACGATCTTCGTCGAGCAATGCTTCCAATTCCACATTTTCGAACTTTTTCGGCTGACCAGGCCTCTTCTTGTCTTCTGTGTCCAAATTACCAATTTTGAATCGAGCAAACCATCGTTCACAAGTTTTTTGGGTTGGTGCATGTTGCTGGTTATCAGAATTTCCATCACAAAATTCGACATTATTATAGCGATTGAAAAAAAATGTGGGTTTACACTTTGGCGTCTATCGAATACTGAATTATAATGACAGATGTTTACCCTCCAAAATACATTTTTGTTATTATTGACACAAACCATATGTGATAGTTGTTCCATCTGTTGTCCAAATCGACATTATTAACTTGTATACCCTATATTTTTAAACATGGAGTAGTATGAGTGCTGAGAACATACCTTAAGGTAGATATTTTGAATTTTAGATTTCTAGCAAAAGGAGTGTGGGAATAACGTTCGCGAAGGTTTACTAACTATTAAATTGTTGTATAGTTTTATTTAAAAACAGAGTTGTTAAAATGTTTATTTTATTTCCATTTTCTGTTTTGTTTACTTTTTTTTATTAGCGCACTTAAATATAGCACAAATATACAAAAGTTGTATCGTCCTATTTTCTATTAAATAAATTTTAACAACTCTGTTTCCAATAGCACAACACTTAACACATTCCTTGTGAACCATCTAATTGTATATTTAAGATTTATAAATAATTCCTCATTTATGCATTTATTTTCAGATCTCTTATACAAATTTTGGATTCTGAAATGTACGATCTTATGGATTCAAATGGCGACTATACACATTTCTATTTTTGTTATCGTTGGTTTTTGCTCGACTTTAAACGCGAACTCATTTATGATGATGTTTTCTCAACATGGGAAGTTATATGGGCAGCTAAACATGTGGCATCAGGACATTTTGTATTATTCTTAGCACTGGCTTTATTGGAAACTTATAGAGATATAATACTATCAAATAGTATGGATTTTACGGATGTTATTAAATTTTTTAATGGTAAGTCCAATTTGAAATTTTGAAACGAAAACATCATAATACAATTTTTTGTTAAATTTTATAACAGAAATGGCAGAACGACATAATGCCCCATCAATATTGCAATTGTCACGTAGTTTAGTGTTGCAATTGCAGACAATAATTGAAAATAAATAAAGTTTTTATATAAAAAAAAAAAACAAAAAGTTTTGAAAAATATTAAAACAAATAAAATGCATACATTAATCAATAATAAAAAAAAAATAAAATACTCATTAATGTTAAACCAAAAAATAATGTAGTTCACACATATTTAACATACATACGTATTAAAATCAAGTAGAACAAACAATTCAAAATAAAAATGTAGTCAACTCAAATGAAATCAGCACGTTTAAACAACAACAAAGTAGTGAAAACTTCAACAACTCTCTCACGTAGTAGAAGGCATATCATCACAAGAAAATTTACTCAATTCTTTTTTTTTTTCATAAAAAAATTAACCGGTGACTAAAATGAAATTATAAAACAAAAAATTCAAAATAACTAAAGTTAATTAGGCAAAAATATAAAAACAAAAATTTAGTAAACGGCTGGGATTGGATTTTTTATATAAATTTATAAAAAAAAAATACCAAAACTATTTAAAAAAACCAAAGAAACTATTTTTTAACCTAAAGTTACCTGATAGCTGTGCATATAAATAAAATACAACTACAATAATTAAATACTTATAACTGAATATGTAATGGAAGAAGTGGAGTATATTTTTTGATATCAGGTTTTGTTAAATTTTGGTAATTTGAAAAATTAAAATTTCAAAATTACAGCGTCAACTACATGGTTAATGTCACATGTTAATGGCACAGTTGTTTTTAACACTTGGTGTGGTTTTAAACCTTAAATTCAAAGTTTCATCCCATCGAAATTTTTAGTTTTTTTCTCGTTAATAAGACATAATAAAAATGATAATATTAAGGCCGCTTTTAAAATTATTCTTTAAATAGAGGTTTTTCTATTTTCTTTTGGAATTTTTAAACTGTTTTTTTATTTCTAATATTTTGCCACTTTCAAATATTTTTAAAGGTAGAGCCAATTTATACGGTGACTTTGTTGCATGCAATTATTGCGTGCAATTCTTGTTTGGTGGCGAACGGGGTAGAGAAGCAAGCGGGGTTACGGTTTTCGTTGTTGCTTCATTCACATTCGGTTTTAGTGCAACAAAAGTAAACGTGTAAATAGACATAATTTTGAAAACAACTTTGAAAAGGAAGTTAAGAAAATTGCATCGTATAAATTGGCTCGTACAAATTTGATGGTATATCAATATGATGTAATAGCATATTTACTGAATGTTGATTACTTTACCACTAGTGCAAATACCTCGTAAATATCTGCTAAGATTTGGATTTTGTAAACCCATTTGCATCCAACAGCTTTTCTTTCGCTGGCAATTGCTCCAAATCCCAGGTATTATTTTCATACATAGCTTGGATTTCTTCTTCCATAGCATTAATCCAATTATCGCGATCAGAACTTTCAATAGCTTCCTTGTAGGTTCACATGCGGTAATTGCTTTACAACCATTACCTTTATTGGTTCTTGAAGATTTTCAAATAGAATGTTCACTTTTATCCACATTTTTATTTATATGATAATATAAACAGAAAAAACTAAAATCAGAGTTGCTATTAATATATTTGTAAATACAATTTAAAATTTAATTGAATTTGGACCAGCAAAAGAATTTGTTATATTAATTACTTTTTTTTTTTTGTTAAAATTAATTGAAATTTTTCAATTATTTTTTTAATCATATCAATTAAATTTTTAATTAAAAATCTTCAAAATTTCCAATTAAAGTTTTAATAATATCAATTAACACTTTAATTAAAGTTCTAACCAAAAATCAATTAAAATTTTAATCAAATTTTCAATACTTTTTTAAGCAAATATACAAATATATATGTGTGTGTGTTATTCATCAATGCATAAAAATTTCTAAATAATTTTTACCAAATAGTTCATAGAAGTACCATAGTACTTTTGAGATTCCAAGAGCACCAGAAAAAAAACTATTGTACCAACTTTATCATAACTGGTGCATGCGTATCCGCAGTGTTGCCAAAAAAGTTTGTTCTCATGTTTCCATTTTTAAAGTTTTAAGACCTAAAAATCCTTAACAAATTGTTAAATAGTCAAATTTACCTCTTTCCAGATTTTGGTTGCTTAAAATTAAAAATTAACATTCTAGAAAAAACTCAAATTGAAGGTTTAATCATTTTTTTTTTTAATTTTAAACCAGACCTTTAAAAACATTATCCCTTGATTTAATTTTTAAATCTGATTCAATTTTCAACGAATCGATTTGCAAAAAAAAAAATAAAAAATTAATTCCCAATTCACAGAATGAATTCGATTTTTGTTGATTCTTTTCATAGAACTCAAATAATCAAAAATCGTTCGCGAACAGAATCACAAAATAAATTATTTAATCGAGTCAAAATTGAATCATTGATATAAAGTGATTATAATTTATACATAGATTAATAAAGTTAATAATACGAAATATCTTTGCATTAATTTGCTTTTGTGTTTTCCTATTTTGAAAGTGTTTAATAACTAACTCGCGTTGTCTATTGAAGTGCGTCGACTCATCTTGTAAAAGCACGCAATTATAACAGATTTTAATACTTTCGGATAGACACACTTTTTCTGATATCATTATTGTTTATAAGTCCATTTGTTTACTTTTCTCAGTAAAGTCCAGTAAAAATTACTCAGTCACAAACTTACAGAGAGTAAGAGAATACGTCAGTTATTTAGCAGAAATAGCTTTCGATTATCGTGTCATTTCTATTAGGCTTCTATTTTTTCTTTCTGCTACACCGTTTTGTTCATGGTGCTGAGAACTGCTGACTAATACCCTTTCTATGCATAGAACTACATAAAGCTGCATTCATAAATTCGTTTTCGAAATAAATTTTCAACATATTCAATATTTTATTCAATATTTTTTTTTAAAATATTTTTTTTTGTTAAAATCATCGTTACGAAATATGTACAGCATACAAAATACTTTCAGCTCGCTTTCTGTCGCTTTTGAAAATTCTTGTCTTGTCATTTTACCTTGTCAGCACCCATCACAAAAGCCAGAGCTTTAACACTTTTTCAACTTCACGTTATATCTAAATTGTTATCAAAAGCAAATTTGATAGCTTCCATATCACGATGACCAACACTTCGATGAAATGTGTGGATAAGTTCGACTACAATAAATTTTTTTAAAATTGTTTGATGATCTTTCTTTATGAAATATTGTAAAATATTTTTTTTTATCAACTGTCCTCAACAATGCCTTAAAGGCGCTGAGGCATAATTATTGTGTGTCATAAAACATTTAAATAAAATTTAATTAAAAAAATTGTGGGCGCTACGATAGTTTAGCTGTTGCCAAAGCTTATTCACATTTCGAAACTTCACATGTGTTGTCTTTGAATAAAACTTTCATACCATTTTTCACCATTATTGATACAGAAAGTAAGTTGCCATCCAGGCCAGGAAGAATTAAAACTTTCTTAATTTTTAATTTCATACCATGACTGTAGGTAAAACCTTTACCAGAACCTTTAACACATATCTTTTGACCATTTGCCATAATCTAGGTTCCATTCATTTTGAAATAATTCTACACCACTAGAATGTTTTCTTAAGAATGTGTTCATGCAAGATGTGCCCAGCCTTACCACGATTTGAAGACTATTTGCTAATTGTTTCAAGCATTTCTAATAAGTGTGCCTCCATTTCTTGACCATTCTTTAATTGCATACTACATAATTTCTTCAACAGTATGACTTTATTTAATAATGTTTACTATTCATACATTTTTCTTAACGCTTCCCCGTACTCATGTGCAGTTTTAAAATAACGAAAATATACCAGCACTAGCTTTACCATTCTTTGAAGCACAAAATGCATTTAGAGTTTCAAGTCCTCTTTTATTAATAAGAGTTCTAAGTTTTATTTCCAAATTTGATAGTTTTTACCATTAAATTTCTTGACACACGACTTTAAGTTCATCTCTTACGAAAATTTTACACACAATAATCACTTATTCACAACCATAAACGGACAAAGGCCAATAACCTATTGAATAATATAATCTATATATATCCTTTTGGGTTAAAATAATTACACAGCGGTGAAATTTTTAATAATAGTAAAAATTATTTTTATTATTTTAAACTTAAATGATAATAAAAAATATTTTAGAAAGTGTTTTTTAAGTGCAATTAACATTTTTTTTATTTTTTAGCAGGCTGTGCAAACAAGTTTTGCCAGTCATTCCCTAGGTATAAAGATTTGTAAAAATTCCACCTTCTCGGATGTGTATGCCAGGGAAGCCAAATTTCAAGTTCATACTCCAGCAATTTGGGCTGAACATTTAGAGGGAACTTTTTGCATTTTAAACCTCATTTTTACTACGTTCTTTATACAACTTCCAAAAAGTGTTTCTTTATTAAGTTAGCCCATACGCCAAGGAATATACTCGTATACTTCATATTAAAGATTTTTGGTCAAAAGTTTTGAACATGTAGTTGTGTGGAAGAAAACCCAATATACCATATAGCAATCAAACTGCAATACAACTTGAGAATAAGCTTATATTAATAGTGTGTTTTAAGCTTTTCTTAATTTCGCTTATTATAATGTTTATAAAATGTGAATTCACAAGCAGTATTTAACAATGCTTGAGAAAATATTATTATACATAACTTTTTCTAAAGTATGCACATATTGAACAACACAATATGACGATTGAAATAGAAATATTTTTCAATACATTCTAGTCTTGTTGTCAAACGTGTTTTGCGTGTACATTTAGTTGGAAATTTTATATAGTGAACGTGCAATTGCATATTAAATTTAATTATTTTTATTTATGGTTAAAATTAATTATTATTATTTATAAAAATGAATAATTATTTTTTATATTTAAAATGAGTTATTATTATTTATTTTTAAAATTAAAATAAAAATGAAAAATAAATTAAATTAAAGAAAATAATTATGATTTCTCTTTTTCAACTATTAATAATTTATTATTTTTGTAAGCTTATTCTACAATTGCAAGAATAAGCTTATAGTAATCATACACACATAATATTTTCACGAGGGTTCCGCTTTGATTTTTGTACAATTGTTACGATAGCCTTTTTAAATATATTCTCAAGTCTTTTTCAAGCTTAAGGCTTGTGCTTGTAAGCTTATAATAATATTTTTCTCTAGTCATTTGGTATGTTGGGGACTTTCTCCTTTTGAACCACTATTTTTAACACGTGGCAAATTTTACGTTGTATTGCATATAGTGTTTACAACCGTCGTAATTAATTACGCAATCGTAATTAATATGAGAATTAATTACTAAAGATAATGTACTCTTTTGCAGGAGTACACGTGTCCGACATATTACTATATCGAATTTGACCACATATTTAATTGGATGTTTTAGCGACTTAATTTTTTTATATATATATAACTTTTTATAACATAAAGGTGAATTCACAATGCTAGAGTACTTTACTTAGCAGAGTGTGTTTTGCTATTTTCTCCTTCACCATTACATAATTTTTTATCATTTAATGTTACCTTTAAATCCAATCTGCAGTGTAGAAAGTAGTCTAGTGTTGTGAATGAACCTTTAAGAAAATCTGATATCAAATATATTTTTAAATAAAAACTTCCAAATAATATAAATACATAAAATAATTATGCAAAACATCAATGTGTTAATTTATGCAAAATTTTTTTATTATTTAAACAAAAAACTGTAGAAAAAAATTTATACACAAAACAAAAAAAATTGTTAAATAAAAACTATTATGATTATTATTGTTATTGTTTGTTACTTAATTGTGTACCTATGTACTTATACATAAATATAAATAAAATACATACAAATAAATAAATAAATAAAAATGAATGTGAAATCTGTTGCTTTTTTACTCAAGAAAATAATAAAATTATATGTTAATTATATACAAAAAAAAAAAAAAATACATTTATATACATAGTTTTTAATGAAACGAAATAAAAATATACATTCATTAAATATATATTTATATACTATACATACAAAATATACATACATTAATAGAAGAAAAAAATTATATTTATACATACCTACTGATTATTTTTATATAAATACTTTTAAAAATTTTAAAAATATTCTAATAATTTTAATGTGTTATGGAGATGTATTTTTTTCAAAAAAGTTTTCACCCAGATGAGTTTTTGGGATTCGTTCTTAAATTATTAGTTCTACAACAGTGACGTTTCCTCTAATGTGTGGATAAATTCTCTGAAACCATTTATAATTTTGTAAATTTTACGTTTTTTTTTGTAATTTTGTCTGAAGTTCTGGAGATCAATCGTTGATCGTGAACTTTTTTTCAAGACGGTATGCAGCACCTACCGTCGAAGAAAAAATAAATATCAAGCTAAAAATTCCAACAAATATAAATTTTAGTAGCGCGCTATTCTAGAGCTTTAAAGACATAAAAAACTCACATACAAGACGTCCAAAAGAGTTCACAGAATTCAGCGTCAATATGTTTAATTTTTTCTAATTTTATATCAACATTTATAACTACTTTTACTTATATTTTTACCTATTTTTTTTTTTTTTTTTTGTAAATAAATGCAATTTGAACATTTAGGGCCTCTTTTGCATGAAATTTTTTTTTGTATATGGATTTCGCCGAAACGCGAAATAGAGAAATTATATTGTATGCCCTGCTCTACCTTTACTAAGAAAAACATAATTCGTTTGTTACACACCGAATGGTGTGGTTGAAGCCATTGATATATTTGTTTGTCGCAACCGAAATTCAATCAATGCAACAGAATTTCGGTTGAAACCAGATATTTCAATTGTATCAGAAAAACATTTGGTTGGGACAATTAAATAATTCAGTTTCTGCCACCAAAATATTCAGTTGGCAAGAAATTCGGTTGTCCCGATGAATCTATTTTCTCGGTGTAGCTTTTGTTGATTTTTATATTTTTTTAAATTAAAAATACACAAATTTCAAATATTTTAATGACAAATATTTTTGTTTACATTTAAAGGAGAAAAGCTAAGAATTTCCAGAACTTGGCAGCATTTTTATAAAGGCGTAATGTTTAAATATTAATAACTACAACTACATAGCAAGTCAACATCTACTTAAATTTATATGGAATATTTATATAAAATTCCAAACAAAAACAAACCTTTAAACGACTTAATAAAAAACACTAAATTTTAAAATAAAAACCCTTGGAAAATTTTAAAAAAATTCAACATTAAGACTTAAGTAAAAGTTTCTATATTTTAATATATTTTTTTATTTGTATACAAATTATGTCTATTGACTTATAATTGTCCAAATTCCACGATTGGCAGATATAAATATTTAAACACAAAAAATTATTTTATGGTTATTTTATTTATTTTTTTTTGGTTCAGTTAATTTTTATATTATAGTTTGGAGAAATTAAAATTAATTAAACAACATTATTTTTTGATGCACATTTTAAAATACACTAGTGCGTATGAGTTTACATACATAAATAATATAAATCATACGCCAGCGTAACAATTTAAGAATATTTACAAAGATACACAGGCAAAATAATATTTTATTTGTAACAAATATTTTTAAATTATCTATAAAATTAACACTTTTGAATTTAAATTAATATTTATAAATTCTAGATTTTGTTTTCTTATTTTCGATACAAGTTGAAACATATTTCAATTAAGATGAAATAACATTAATTTGATTTTCAAAGCTGTTTTCTCTTTAATTTAAAATTGCTCTGTCTGTGTGTCAACGTTGTAAAAGATACATATTTCCTTTTAAATATATATTTGCATTTTAACATGCTGTTTAATTGTAAACTTTTTCTTCATTTGCCAATTTATTATAAATTTATTGTAAAACAAAGAAAATTAAAAAAAAACCCAAACTGTGAGTTTCAGTAGTATCTAACGAATAAATCGAAAATAAAGAGTTTCTTGTTTTATTGTTTTAATGTAACAAATTTTTATATGAGTTGCAATATATTTACAAAGTTATATACATAAATATTTATATAAAGAAAACAAAAACGAAAGAAAAGTAAAATAATTACAAAATTTATATACAATACCTACAAACAAACATATATGGTGACAATTGAAATAGTATTCAAAATACACATACAAAATTCATAATGTAATACATACTTACAAACACAATTAATAAATTATACACACAGAAAAATATAGTGCAAACCGAATTGAAAAGTGTATTTGGTTAACACCAGCATATTCAAATGTGATTACTGAATAATTTAGCTGTTGCAAGCAAAATTCAGTTGTGTTAAGCGAATTTTATTGTTTTATTAGTTGTATCAACCGATTTCAGTTGAAGAAATCTTATTTCACTTGGAAACTGACACAATTTTTCTCTGTGTGTATAGAAATATATGTTATGAATTAAATATATTTATATTAATACATACATACATAAATACAATATATCCGAAAATGATTACATACAATAAATTAGAAAGAATATATATATATTATTATATACATACATATAAACAAGTGAAAAACAAAACAAAATAAATGGAAAATATATGTTATTGTTTATAAAGAACAACAAATGGTGTTTAATTCACTAACAGGTAAGAGTAGGTACTAACATATCTCGCTTTTAGCCCTTATCAGTCAGGTTTATTTTTGTAAAGAGATTTCTTTGCACATTTATGGTGTATATTTTCTATATTTCATGGACCCAGAGTTGCTCCACTGGGAAAATATTTAGTTCCAGCATAGTTTTCCGATTTAATGAATTATATTTTAATTTTACTTTAATAGCAAAGAAACTGGAGCAAATACTATACAAAATTTGATTTTAAAACTAATCTACTTTAGGCAAAATTAAAAGCACTTTAAACTTGAAAATAAATATATTTTTTTTTTTTTATTGTGGGTGATCACGAATTTTTGACCTTTCTCAAGTATTTTTCATATCAATGAGTCCTTTTAAGTGTCAATGTGTCCTTTTAGTTGCAAAATAAATATGTAACGTTAACCTACACCCAGAGAAAAGATTGGTTGTAATTCGATCAAAACCGTTAACATTTATTTGTGAGAATTTAATTTTATTTGAAAAAACATAAATTCCATTAATAAAGCAAAAATTAAGTGAAAAGAAACCAAAAATCAATCCTATTATTCAATTATTGTTATTTCCAATCATCTTTAAAAATAAAATTCGTTAAGTATTTGTGTGAATATAAAGGGTGGTTAAATTTTAAGGGCCGATGTTAAATGTGAACTACATGTAAAAGTCACGTTTTTTTCTGCATATCATTTGACATTTCTCAATTTCAGGCTAACTCAATTTGAACCAAGAAAAGATACATAATCGAGCAACGCGTTAAAGTTATTCAGGCTTATTATGAAAATGGACGTTCAAATCAAAATGCATATCGTGCACTTTGTGATTTTTTCGGTCAATTTAATCGTCGAAATGTGCGTGCAATCGTGCAAAAATTTGAGCAAACCGGGTCTGTTGGAGATGTGAAAACAACAGTGCATGCTCGTACAGCTCGTACTGCAGAAAATATTGCTGCTGTTCGCGATAGAGTGGCTAAAGAGCCGTCCACCTCAACTCGTCGTCGTGCTCAACAATTGCGCCGCTCACGCTCGTCGTTGATGAACTTATGCATAAAGACTTGCATTTACACGCTAACAAGGTGCAATTGACTCAAGAACTAAGGCCTCTTGACCATTCCAAACGTCGTCAATGGTCAGAATGGTGGCAAGAAATGGCAACAGTGGATGATCAATTTTCGAAGAATATCATCTTCAGTGACGAGGCACATTTTCACCTCAGTGGATTCGTCAATAAGCAGAATTGCCGCATTTGGGCGAATGATAATCTAAGAGTGATTGTCGAAAAACCAATGCACCCACAAAGAGTGACTGTTTGGTGCGGTTTATGGGCTGGCGGCATCATCGGCCCGTATTTTTTCCAAAATGAGGCCGGTCAGGCAGTTACTGTGAATGGTGTTCGCTATCGTGTGATGATAACGAACTTTTTATAGCCCGAATTGGAAGATATGGATGTGCACGATATGTGGTTTCAACAGGACGGTGCCACTTGCCACACAGCTAACGAAACAATAGCTCTTTTGCGCGACAAATTTAATGGGCGTGTTATCTCACGTGGTGGCGATGTCAATTGTCCGCCAAGTTCATGTGATTTGGGGGTTATTTTAAAGAAAAGGTATACGTCGATAAGCCAGCAACAATTCAAGAGCTAAAGAATGGGATAACTCGTCACATTAACGGCATACAACCTCAATTATGCCTCAGCGCCATCGAAAATTTAGACCATGGGATGTAGGTGTGCCGCCGAGGTCGCGTCGGTCATTTGGACGATATTTTGTTCCATACAAAATTGAACAATACCATATTATAATAATAAAAAGAAATGACAATAATTTCCTAAATAATTTGTGATTTATTCAAAATCAACATCGGCCCTTAAAATTTAACCACCCATTAGTAGTAATTTGGTACAATCTATCAAATTTATTAAGAAATTTTCGATATTCAAAAGTGGTAACTACAATTACGGTTATTCTGATCAAATATATCATTTAATTAGGGTTTCAGTAGAAGCAAACGAATTGCGGATTGTATTGATAATAGACGTCACTAATGATTGGTATTGATAAACAAATTTTATACTAATATTTATTTCCTAACAAATTGTTTAAATTCAAAATTAGCCTTAAAGGTAGGTAGTAGGTAGAGAAATAGCTCAGTACTCAGAATTTCCGAGTTCAAATACCGAAAAAGGCAACATTTAATTAAAATAAAACATTTAATTAAAATAAAACATTCAAATGTTTAAATGGCAAATATATCAAAGCAAGAATATAAACTATGAATATGACTGCCCAGGTTCGATACCGGAAAAATTTAAAAATAATTTTTTTTAAATAAAATTTTGTGGAACGTAATAATATTTATGTGGAATATAAATATAAAATAAGATAACTGAATATTGGCTTTTACAACTAAAAATATAATTTAATATGAAGACAGTTGTCGTAAACGCCAGAATTTGATTGGCAACAATTTCGGTGAACACACTTGATACTGTTTTCTGGGTGTATATTGGTGCAGAGTGATTTTCCGGCAGCTACTTTCAAGAGGGGATATTTCTAGATGGAACAAGATGCAACAACGATTTAAAGACTATGTATATTTAAAATCCACATTTGGCAGTTAAATAACAAAAGTATTGTTCCTAGACTGAGGAACATTTGAACAAATTTGTAATACACTATTAAAAACTGTGAAATACATGAATAAGTCATGTAAAGGGTGATTTTTTCAGTGTAAAAAAAAAAGATTCGTGACATGCGGCTATAACAAAAATGCTCAGTAAGGTTTGCTTAATTTCACACCAGTTTCAATTTATTAGATATTAATCCTCCAACCCTTATGCAAAGAGTAAGTACCCAAGAGAATATTGCTGATGTATCGGTCAGTGTCAATGAAGATCGTACGTTTTCCAGAACGATGAAAATCGCAAGGTTACAGGAGCAAGGTACAAAAGTTTTTAAAAACGGTTAAAAAAATCACCCTTTATGTATGTACGTTTAAGAAAAAAAAACAAGCTAATGTATACGCGACTTATTACAAAAAAAAAAAAAAAAATTTACATGCAAAAAAAAACGCCGTGCTGTAAATATAATATTGCTGGTAATGTACATATGTTTGGAAAAGCTTTAGGTTATATTTGTCGTTTTTCTAATATAATATGGTTGCCTGCAAATATAACATATTCGCCAGTAAACTTATATATGTTTGGATCCTTTAAAATGCATTCACTGGCAAAAATATATAAGTTTGCCTGCAAACATATATGTATATATTTATCATTATCATGGTTGCATCCCACAAGTATATTAATGGTTTAGTTGGAGCCACCGATACATTTGCTTGTGGCAACAGAAATTAGGTTAGTACAACAGAAATTCGGCTAATAGAACAGAATTTCGGCTGAAACCAAATATTTTAATTGTATTGAGAAAATATTTCGGTTGCTGCAGCCAAAATATTCAGTTGGCAAGCAATTCGATTGTGAATCTGTTTTCTCTGTGTGGGTTTAGAGGGCAACTGAATTTTAATTTTTTTTTTAATTTATTGAAAATTAACTACGGATTTTCTTGACTATGTCTTGACTATATCACGATTTTTTGGGTGTAGTTATTATTAGATTTACAGATATTTTTCTTTTTATTATTTTTATTGAGTGTATGTAAAATTTCAGCTGAACTTATTTTAAACGTTTTAAAAAATAAGTATTTCTATAATCATATATTTAACGATTTCGTACCCACTGTTCGTTTAAACAAATTGAGACGCAAAACCAAAAAAAAAACATGCTTTCCGTATTCTCTCTTTCTCTAAATGGTTTATTGTTGTTATTATTTTGACAGTACATAATACCGTACCATAATTATAAAGCAACAAATATTTAAGCGGTCATTATGATAACAAAAAATGAAAACGACGCTATCGAACAAAATGTTACAACAAAACATGTTGAGCATCAGGAGTGACGTGAATATAAGTAAATAAACAAACTACAAGATTACTATAGAAATTAATTCCCCACCCGCCCAAAACAAAAAACCCCAAATACAAGCTAAAACACATACACAACACATGCACACACACAAACATAACCTACCCAAAGGCAAAAGAAAAAACACCACAAACAACCTACTTTTGTATGTACTTTTGCAAAACAACAAGAAAAACAACACAAAAAAAAAAAGAGAATAAATTCTACTGATTATGCGTTGTGTTAAAGGAATGAATATAAAGGAAAGGGAAAGGAAGTAGAAAATAGAAAACTTCAAAACAGAGTTAACAATACGGTAACTTTACTAAAATTATTAACAGTTGCTGGCGAGAGTTAAAACCGTTAACACGTATACATTTGCTAAAGATATAAAATTAAAATTGTAGAAAATTTTCTTTAACTTAAATTGGTGTAAAAGTGTAGCAAAAAGAAAAATTTACTTTTGAGTGTATAGTATACAAATTTTTAAACGTTTAAGAAAAATTTAAATAAATTAAAGCAAAATAATAATAAAAAAAAAACAAAATATCAAAGAACAGATCATAAATTTGTAATCATTAGGTGTTGATATCTCTTTGATTTCTCAAAACAAATAATACAATTGCCAAAATAATCATGAAAATGGTTCAAACTAATAATCCAGGTATGTTGATTTTCTATGTAACTATCAGTTGTAGTATTTTTTTTTGATATCCCATACAAATCATAATTTAGTAATAGTATTTGTGGTTAGCTGTTTTACAAACTTACAATCTATTATTATACCAACAATCTAACATTGAAAATGAAAGTTTGTTTGTTTCATACATTCCCGGACATATTTCCTTGAATTTCATTTTCATTTTACAATTCACCTGTAAAGTTTTTTTTTACGACTTTAATGGCGACTGACACTATTTTGTATATGTGCGCGTGCAAAGTGTTTTAATATGTATAGAGGTGAGATGTGTAGAGGGATTCATGATTTGGTCCAATTTTTTTTTAGAAATATGTACTTTATTGAGTTTGACACACTGAAAATAAATCGTCAATGGAATTTACTAAAAAAATCTGTAAATTTAACAAAAAAGTCTATTTAAAAAAAATTAATTAAAATAAAATCTTTATATTGATGTTATTTGGGGATAGATTGGTTATTCTTGGGCCAACGTATGGTCGAAGTATTTGAACAGTACGAGGGCGGATCAATAAGTCTGTGACTTTTTGAACTTCCCTCGTAGTTGTATGAAATGCAACATTGCTCCCATTAACAAGTGTTAATAGACTACTGTCAAATTTTGAGCAAGTTCTGTCATTTACTTTGCGTTTAACAGCTGGATTTTTCGAGGTTCATAAAATGGAGCTCAATCTCTTTCCACCGATGCATTTCTTTAGGTTTGGAAATAGGAAATAGTCACTGGGGGCTAAATTCGGAGAAAAACGTGAATGAGGGGGAAATTCGTAGTCTACTTCATGGATTTTTTTCATGGAAACTAAGCTGTCACACGATTCCATTGGTGGTCGTTCTTGCATAAGCTTTTCATACCCAAGTGATCGTTGAAAATTTAAACCACTGAGCCATGTGAGATGCCCATGTCTTCCACAATCTATCGTACATTCAATCTCCGATCGGCCAACACCATATCGTGAATTTTTTCAATTGTTTTGGGTGTAGAGACCTCAACTGGGCGTCCAGAACGTTCGGCATCTTCCGTGCATGTAAGCCAACTTTTTTACCATTGAAAACGATGGTGCAGAGTGCCAAAAGTATTTATCAAGCTTTTCCTTGGTTTGATTGACGTTTTTTCGCAAAAAATAATTTTTAATGAGCACACGAAATTCACTTTTTCCATTTTAAAAAAAATTCACGAGTTTGTATATTTTGAACAGCCGTTAAAGGCAAAGTAAATGTAGGAACTTGCTCAAAATTTGACAGTAGTCTATTAAAAGGTGGTACTTGTTGGAAGCAGTGTTGCATTTCATATAACCACGAGGGAAGTTCGAAAAGTCACGGACTAATTGATCCGCCCTCGTATGTTATTTAGTGCCTATTTTTCGTATACTATTTTTCCCATCATAAAATCAAAATACCCTTGTAAAAAGATTAGATCCGCTCATACATATCTTTAGAGATTATTGAATCTAATTATATTTGGTGCTAAATTTGATCAAATATTATAAGATATGGTATATGTGATATACTTTATGACCTTATCTGATCAGATCTAGTGTCATATCTGTTCATATCTAAAGGAATCTGGTGCCAGATCTTTTCATACTTGATGCCAGCTAGTCCCAAATCTTTGCCATTTTAGCTGTTTTCAACAGCACCAAAAAATGTATTTAAATATAAATAAAAATGTCTTTTATTGCATATGATTAGATGATATAAGAGAATGTCTAGATTATCCCCAATTTTGAGATCTACTATACTTAGATCTGGTAAAATTAGATCTAATAAGATCTGGTGCAATATATGACCAAACATATTCCAATATATTACCATATATCTTTGGATCCGAAATTTGAGTGTATATGGCCGTGTATGTTCATATATGACCATTTAAATTCGAATTCTTAAAATATTGGTCATATATGAGATAGTGTATGATCATATATTGTACTATGCATGGAAATATATGATCATGTATTCCCATGTATGATCATATACAAGCCCATGCATGAGCATGTGTCTTCATATATAAATATTTCTATTTTTACATGGGTTTAAAATAATTTAATGGAATTTGGGAAATGTTAGAAATTTGTTTATATCAATAGAGGTTTTTATAGCAAAAACTTGTTCTGAATTTTTTTTGTATAATAGTTTATCTAAAAATCGGCCAATAAACTTTTTTATTTAAAAATGAAAATAAAAAAATTTTGATGTATTTCTGTCGTTTCACAAAATTATATTTTGGTTGAATAATGTCTACCTCAAATATTCAATCAAAATTCCAGTGTCTGCTCTATAATGAGCTATAGAGCAGTAAGGTTTGAATTGTTATATAAATCAAAAAATTGTTGTACAATAATTAAAACATAAAATCTAAAAATAATATTGAAACGACTCTTAAAATATTCCTGCTAGTTAAGATTTAGCCAACATTTGCCAAAGCGCTATATTTCAAATAAAAAAAATATGGCAGCTCTAAATCTAAACCAAAGGCACAAGATGCGTATCAAAAATTTATTTTTTAAAGTGCAAAAAATAATTGCATAATATAATTGAATTTTGTATTAACTTAAAGGTGTTTCTCTGGACATCTTCTATTAAAACTTTTTATTAAATTAATGCAATTTTTTTTAAATAATATGAAATTTTTCTTATTTATTAAAAATTTCATTTCAATGATGAAGTACTTTTTTAAAAGCTAGCACGAGTATTATAAAAATGATGAACCATTTTTTAATATTAAATTTAAGAGATTTTTTATTCACGTTTTAAAGAAACTCGAAATTGATGTTATACCATTACAAATAAATATGGTTTTTAAAACTATATTCATAAAAACTTAATAGAAATATGTATAAGTTCTTATAAATATCAAATAAATATCGAAATTGTCACGGTACCGTTAAGTTCTTAAGATATGTACACAAAAACGTACTTTTATATCAATCAATTCAGCCCTCTCGTTGTGATACAATCAGTATGCTGGCGTTGATAATAATGATGAGATGGTGTTAGTATGATAATACACGCCTAAGCATACATACACAGTACAAATTACCCATTAGGGTGTCCACATACGTATTTATTGCAGCAATAACATCTAAAGGATGAGTATTAATGTACTCAATACTGGAAAAATAACAAAAGAAAAATCTTTATGTGGGTTGAAGATGCCGATATTTTGGTAAAAAAGACATTTTGATTTTTTTTTTGCAATATTGGGATGACTCTATGGAATAACTCTGGTCCACACTTGTCTTTAAAACTTAAAAAATTAACGTAAAAAATTATGTTTTCCATTCGTATTTTTGCATTGAAAATATTTTTTTGTAATGGCATTTGTTATTAATTTTGTGCAAATATTACACTGAACAAAAAAATTGTAAATAAAATAATAATGAAAATTTTGTTAACTTTTGACCAATCAAATTGTAATAATTTTCTGTTTTTACTCAAACTATTGTATTTTTTTTCTAAAATCAAAAATTTTTTGTTAAAATGGACATTACTTTACGAATCAATTGTCGTTTTAACACATTTCTGTTTATTAAAATAACAAAATACAATTTCTTAATTCCACAAAAGAGCAGTAAAGTAAATTTGATAAAAATTATCTGCAACTTGAAATATTATAGTGGATTATAGTCACGCAGAAAAAAAACATGGTCGGGGTAATCATATTTGAAGAACATCATATATTTTTGGAATTATGATTGTGCCAACGATAGTCGTACTATGACATAGTTATCATATTATAATAAAATAACCATAATTTTACTATAATATGGTCCCTACAGTTATATTATGATTTGAAAGTATGAAAAAGTACTTTAAATTAAAGAATATTTCTTTAAGAAATGTTTTTCCTAATGAAAAAAAATTTGATATTAAGGACTTTTTCAAGAAAATAATTTTTTTTAATAAAAACATAGATTCTTTGGACTTTATTATTATTTTATAGATAGACCTTAGAGTCTCAGAATTTTTCTTTTTTCTAAGAATTTTTCTACTAGGAAGAGTTCTTAGATTTCAAGTAGTTTTTATGATGAAAAGTCCTCAGAATCTTTTAATCTTTTTTTTAAGAATATATAACTTTTTATCTAAGAAACAGATTACAGCATCTGAGAATTTATGTTAATAGAATCAAAAAATCTAATATTTTGTATAAGAAAACGTTTTGTTCAAAACAATTCTTGGGTTTTGCAGACACTTTCTTATAAGTATAAGTATTAAAAAGATATTTTACACGAAATGTATTAAAAACATATTAAAAAATATATTATTGTTTTTTATTAAAAAGATTTAAAAATATAAAATCTTTATATACATAAGTAGAATCTTTTTGACAATGAATTTTTTCAGCAATAAAATTGATGAGTGTAAATTATAATATGTATAAAGAATTTGCGAAGATAAGCCCCCCAGGTGAAAATGATCATATCTTATAATTTTTACATGGCTGACTGAAAACAATGTAAATGTCAGTCTTGTTTTATTTGATTTATAATTATTCATTGATTGTTGTCAGCATTTTATAATTCCATAACTATCATATTTCTATGGTTACAGCCAATCATGTTATAAAATAGAAAGTGGTAATCATGAAATAATAAAATATTTTTTATAATAATGATGGTAGCGATCATATTTATAAGCCAATTACTTAATTGTGACAACCATATACGAATGTAGCAGTGATCATGTTGCAACCATTTTATTTTTTACTAATGAATTTACGCAATTACAATAATTTTATTTTATTATATTTTATGTATCAGTTTAAAATGAGCTTAAGATCTTTTTTTTATAAAAATTCATAATAAATTATTTATGTATAATTTTTTTTATAAAAAAGACCTGAAGCTTATTTTAAACTAAAATAGATGTCAAGAAGATCGAAGAAAACTAAAATAATGTTTATATTTTATTTTTTCTTGTCTGCAAATAAAATGTGTTCATAATAATTTTTGTTTGAATTACTAAATTATTGTCTTGAATAAATTTAAACTGCTTTGTATATTAAAATTTCCATGTGGCTTGTAAGTAGTGTTTCCAATTGGGTTAATCGAATAACTGATTCCTTGATTTATTGCCTCTATTTAGGTTAATGTCGAAACAAATAATTTAAAACTCAAAAACTAGAGCTTTTAAGCAGAGCTGTAACAAAAATTCTATTAAAATACACGAGGGCAGAAATTTAACACTGCTCCCATCAAGTACCACCTTTTAAAAGACTACTGTCAATTTTTGAGCAAGTTCCGTCATTTACTTCACGTTTAACATCTGTTCAAAACATACAACCTCGTGAATTTTTTTTTAGAATGGAAAAAAGTGAATTTCGAGTGCTCATTAAAAATTATTTTTTGGGAAAAAACCGTCAATCAAACCAAGGAAAAGCTTGATAAATACTATGGGGACTCTGCACCATCGATTTCAGTGGTAAAAAGTGGTTTACTGACTTTCGTTGTGGCCTTACATGCACGGAAGATGCCGAACGTTCTGGACGACCAGTTGAGGTCTCTTCACCCAAAACAATTGAGAAAATTCACGATATGGTATTGGCCGATCGGAGATTGAATGTACGATGGATTGTGGAAGACATAGGCATCTCACATGGCTCTGTGGTTTCAATTTTTGACGATCACTTGGGTATGAAAAAGCTTTCCGCAAGATGGCTTCCGCGTTTGCTGACAATCGACCACCAATGGCATCGTGTGACAGCTTAGTTTCCATGGAAAAAATCCATGAATTAGACTACGAATTGCCCCCTTATTCACGTTATTCTCCGGGTTAAGCCCTCAGTGACTATTTCCTATTTCCAAACCTAAAGAAAGTCACGGACTTATTGTCGAAAAGTCACGGACTTATTGATCCGCCCTCGTATATTTTTCTCCTTAGCAATGAATCACGTGACTAGGTATATTCCTAACAAGCACTATGACGTTACTTATGTTATAAAATTATAATATAAAATTTGTTTTAAATTCGAAAACTATTTTCAAAAAAACAGTTGCATTTAAAATTCTATGAAAAAATTTATAAACAAATTAAAAATAACATGAAATTTCGTTTCTTATTTGATTTATGAATAAATTTTGATAACGTAGGAACATTAGTAGAATTAAGTTGTTTTCTCAAAAATATTTAAGAATTCGTTTATTTGAATTCTAAATTGCAAAAACACAGGAATTCTCATAAGAATTCGTCAGGAATATGCGTGATTTTTATATCTTTTCTAATATATAACCTCTTTAACCCTAAAGCTTAAGCCAGGTAGTGAAAGAGTCAGGGAACAGAGGCAGTTCTATCAAACTTTGTTTGTGAATTTCGCCAAATAATTTATAACATATTTTTAAGAATTTGTTATTGAATTTTTTTTTTGAAGACAGCTCTTGTTTATTTATTAATTTTTTTTTAATTCTGGAAAGTGTCATATAAAGAAAATAAAAACCAACTTCAGATTCCTCTGAAAACCCCAAGATTATAATTCATGATTCTTTAAAAAAAACTCAGGATGTTGTGAATTGTACTGAACAAACACTTTAAGTAGACACCAACGCAATAGACTTAACTTGATATTTCAGCAAAAAACAGTTCGTTGTGTTCCTATTGATGAAAGGCATACATTTATTTTGCATTAAACGATTAATCTCCAATTTTTCCGATTAATCGACCCGAATAACCGATTAACCAAATTTCTTAATTTCTCGAATAATGACCTATTTACTAAATAATGTGTTAAATCAACGAACGATATTTTTTAGCTCTATAGTAATCACCCATTCATCAATTTAATATGGATTTTAGTTGATTTTACTGCTGTTTTGAGTTCAGTGTATAATAATTTCAATAACAGTGTTGCCAGCTTTAAGTATTGGAAGGTCACTAAAGATCTCATTGAAAAAATATTTACTTATTTTGCTCGAGTTCAGCGCATGTTGATTTTTATGGGGACACCCTATAGCACAAACACCTATGTATAGTTTTATAGTACTCGCACCAACTGCTTATAACTCACATTCACACAGACACACTTGAAAAACAAACTCATGTAATAAGTATTTAGGATGATAAAGAAAGGGAAAAGTTTAATTAAAAGTTATTCAAATAAGTTTTATTATTTTTTTTTTTGTATTTATAATTTTCATTCATAAGTAGTTAGAAATTTGTTAAGATGTAATTTACATTTCTACAATTTAAAAATTATTTTTTAATTAATTTTCCATTTTAAATTTAAATTACATTCATAAACACTCTATTAACTTTTTAATAAAGGTTTACAAAACAAATTTTTCCTGTTAAATTTGTTTTCAACAAACCTCTTTTAATTAACAGGTTAGTGTTTAGGTGTCAAATTTAATGTGTCCATTTGTTTATATTTTTTCAGTCAGACAGAAGCCGAATAAATAGTTCGTGCTGCTAATAAAACAAGAATAACATTTTTGTGGCATTTTTTTTATTTGTTAGTTGCTTTAGAGATTTAAGTAGATATATGTATTTTACATTCATATGAATCTTAAGTGCCTCCACCAATATCGGTTTCTTGGACATACATCCCAAATTGGATATGGGGATTATAACTGAAAAATTTTCGCACAAATTATGACCGTTTGTAGAATGGTAAACATTCCAATTACTTTGCGAAGGTGATATTTGGATTGACAATGAGTTGAAAATCCCGGCCGAAGGCCTTCTGCATGTAAATTATTTTTGTGCCGAACTAAAATTATTTATAAGTGAAAAATATTTAAAATTACCCGCACTAATCATTTATAAAATTTTAATGAATTATGTCCACAGTTCTGTGTATTATGTCCAAATTAATATGGGCATTATGTCCGAAAAATATTCGACCGTAATCTCTAGTACCTGAAATAGGTATCGATGGAGACAATGTGCGTGCATCATCTTAAGGGGTAACACTTCTGTGTGAATCTTGTTGTTTGTATACTGAATTTTGCTACACTCAGAAAAAAAGTTAGTAGAAAAATTTGTAATGATTTTTAGTAAAACAATTATTATTTAGCAAATTTTTTTGCTATTTACATTTAACAAATTATAGAATTTTTAAAGACTATTTACACATTTTTGTTGCTTATTTCAGAAATCATTTTACAAATTTTTAAAAACCGATTTGCTAAAATTAGCAAACAAAAAAATTACTAATTTTAAAAAGTGGATATTAAAGGAAATTTTATTTCTAATTAAAACTTACACCTAGAAACTTAAATTACCTTAAAATGTTACATAGTTAAAAACAGGGGATCGGAGGTAAATATACTGACTAATGTCTAAAAATAGGACATTACCTTAAAATAGCACTAAAAAGTTCTTGACTTTAAAGGTAAAAAAAAATTCACTAAAATATTTTTTTAAACAGAAATTATCAAATTAAATCAAAATGATTAATTCGTTTATGTTTAAAAAATTTTTAAGACTTTAAATTTTTTTTTAATTTGGTTAAAATATTTTTTGAAAAGAAATAAAGAAAAAAATGTTGATGCTCGATAAAAAAATAAATTTTGAATTTTGTTCTTATATTAATAAACAATATTTAGTAATTTTTTTGTTGATTTTAGCCCACAGATTTTAAATTCCACTTTACAAAAAGTTTACTAAAATTTAGAAGCGGCTACTAATTTGTTTTACTAATTTCATTGTACTACACGTCAGCAGACATGTGTTGCTAAGATTAGCAAAAAATACTACTGGGCTCAAATCAGCAAAATTTCCCGTAATAACAGCAAAATTTTCAGTTGCAATTACAGACTTTTTTGGTGAGTGTAACAGAAAGCGCTTATTATAAAATTTTATTGCTTATATTAAGAACTACAAAAAAAAGTTTTCATAAAAAAAACTATCTAAAATGGTAAACAGTAAATTACCCGATGTCTTCACATGCAATAAAAAGATGGCAGGCAATTGTAAAACTGATAACATGTCAAGTGAAGGCACTTACCCACTGTAAGGCGAAGGAAATAATTCCGCTGTTTATGTGTTTCGCTTTATAAAAACATGGGGTAAATTTCAGTGTTATTGCGATATCACGATATTTTTGACGAGCAATTGGCATTTGGGGTGATGCCTGCCATCAAATATAAAAAAAAAAAATTTTGTTTTTCGAAGAACTCCCCTTTATATTCCTCAGCACTGAAATTGTGTTTACCTGACTTATAGCTTTAAAGTACACAGTTTTTTTTTTTGGAAATATGAATTTTTGACAAAATAGTGAAGCTTTAAAGTAAAATTGTGTTTTTTTTTTTGCAAAAAATTATATAAAAACAGCTCTAACTCAAAATGTGTTAGACTTATCGAAAAAGTCCTTAACGCTGTACAAATTCAAAAACTATACATTAAACACTGTTTAAGTTACACTATATGCCGGTTATAAATATGTTGTTTAAAAAACGAAAAAAAATTCTTTACCTCAAAACATTTTTTTCACCTCCATAATTTTACTTCTACAGTTTTTACATTATTTGTAACAAAAACAGTAGAACATTTTTTTGGTATTGGTGGAAGGTATTCAAAGATTCGGCGCAGCCGAATTTAAGTCTATTTTAACTTGTATTTTTTTTTTGTTTTTGAAATGTGGAGTAAAGTACAATTCTAAGAAGTAAAAATTTAAAGGCGACAATACAATACCCAATACCAGTCTGGTTAAAAATCAACAATTGTTTGGGTCCGAAATTTTAATGGGTTAAAATAAATATTTTTCTTTAATTGAAAAAGCAATTAAAAATCAGTAAAAAATTTTGATTTCCTTGAATTGTTTTGCAACCGCTATAAATAATATGTAAGAACTTTTATAAATTTTTTTTTATGCAATGATGAAGATTTATGAAACATTTGCTATAAATTTGTATAAAACACTGCATCATACTTATGAAAACTACCCCCTATTTATTTCCATTTTTATTTTAAGAAATATATAATTGACTTATTACTATGAAACGAAAATTAAAATTTTTTTAAAATTAAAAATTTGTATTCCTAAAATTTCGTTTTATACAAAAAGAAAGTATAAGTCATTTAAGGCAATTGTAATTGGGCGTTATGATCGAACATTATGTTTGAACATAATCGCCAAATTGCAAAGCCCAATCCAGCTGAACACATTTTGCAGTCTATTTGAAAGCGTTGTAATAGAATATTTTATAATTTAACAGTGACAAACAAATAAAGAAAATAAAAATCTGATTTATCGACAAACTGTCCTATGGCGGTAAAACATTGACGTCAATGGTTTATCTCATTTGGATTTAATATTTAAGAAATAAGAAAAACAAAAACCAAAAATTATTGTAATTTTCTTTCTCATCTTCCAAATACTACTCAGGTGTTTTTTTTGGCAGCTCTAGGAATGTAGTGACATGTGTTATATAAACTTTTAAATTAATACAATTTATTTATTCCAATATTTGCATGAAAACCATCATCAAAGGAAATTAAAATTAAATTTTATAAAGAAAATTAATAAAATTATTTCTGGAAATTTAAACAAAATTAAATGCTTTAATTTAATTATTTTCTGATAAGCTGACCTACCCGCCTAGTTTTAACAAACTTATGATTTAACATAAAATCCAAAATTAAATTATTATATTGCTAGTAACATATTTTGCTATAATATTTTCTAAAAAGTACATCACAAACAAAAATGCACATACACACAAAACACAACATATTATTTAATTCATGGACACATATGAATAAACACGAATTTTGTTTAAACTTTAAGACCGATTTCCCCAATAGCGTAAAAAAAATTCCCGAAACAATTTAGTCTTATTAATTCAGTTATGATATGTAGCAATTTTTTCCAAATTCCCGGATATATAATTATGTATAACACAATTATACGAACAATGTTCTCCAATAAAGTCAGAAATAGTGCATGGCAGTGCGGGGCTGAATGAGTTTAGCAGTCGACTACAACTCTGGCAGATCTAGTTCAAATCCTGGCGAATGCATCGTTTTAAAGAATTTAAATTTATTTTGAATTTTAAACTAGATTTCTTTGGATCTAATCTGATACAATTGGATCTGTATTTTTGTGGATAAATTTTTATCCAAATATATTGCTGAATCTTATTTTATCTGCAATTTTTCGGATCTAATTTAATCTGCCTTTTTTTGGATCAATTTAGATCAGCTAGATATAACAGAGGATATTACAGAATATCAAATTGGATATGATTAAATATTGCGACAGATAAATATTTTTTACTCGGGTTCTTATTGAATCTGATTATATATGTATTATATATCGAGATCAAATCCAATTAAATTCAATTTCATTAGTTTTGTGATCCCATATAAAAAGATCAGATCTGAACAGATCTTATTAGATCTATTTGTATTATATCTAGTAGATCTCAAAATTGGGAAAAGGTTTGAGATTTAATTAGATCTGATCAAATTTAGGCAGATATGGCTCTGGATATTAATATATGAACACCATATTTAATTACAAATTAAAAAACACTTATATATACGATACATTTTTATTTTGGTGCATTTGAAAACAGCTCAAATGGTATTAAATCTGGGTCCTATTCCACAAAACAACTTATCAACTTTTCACTTTGCACTTATCAAATTTTTCGTCAATTTGTAAAACTTTATGTTCCTCAGAACTATAAAATTTGATATATGATAAGTTGAAATTGAAAAGCGGAATTTGCAAAATTTTTTCAATTTTTATGTTCTCTTTCCAATTTCTGTTCCACGTACGTTCTCTTGTGCAAAGTGCAAAGTTAATATTGAAAAGTATGATTTGCAAAGATATTGCAAATAATTATGCTGTTCCGTTCCACAAAAACTGCACATTCTATTTTTGCAAAGCAAATTTTTATAATTTTGTCAAAAATTTGCTTTACAAATTCATATTGTTATAACTAGTAAAGCTTTCAAAATGTTAAGACGTGAGTTTTTGTTCGACAATAGTGAAGACGCGGTTATAACAAGAAATTATAGAGACCGAATTAATTTTTCGGGACTACAAAACTTTAATTTTAAAGAGTGTTTTCGTTTAGAGCAAATCCAAGTTGATTTCATTTTAAATAAAATAAGTGAAAAATTAGAGCATAATACACAGTGCAATCATGCTTTGTCGGCTGAAAATCAACTGCTACTGTGCTTGCATTGGATCGGAAATGGTTGCCAGTACCATGGAGTTGCAGGTAAGCATGGTGTGGCAAAATCAAACCGTTTGCAGAACTATCCATAGAGTTGTCGACGTACTAAATATTTACAATTATTTTATAAATAAATACTTACTTTATTGATTTTTAAACTAGCATGTAACAATGCTAGTTTTTTTCTATTTTTATTTTTCGGCTCATTTTCACGACTTCTACTTAGCAATGCAAAGGTAAAAGTCATACGACAGAAATGCAAAAATGATTAAATGCTTTGTGGAACACTTTGCATACTCACTTTTCAGGAGAGCGCAAAGAGTTTGCTAAAAGAGCAAAGTCTTTGCAAAAAATTTCAAAGAGAGCAAAGTTTGGCAAAGAAGATTGAGAGAGAGATAGATTTGCAAAGAAAATTGTGGAACAGAAACACTAATCACATTGCCAAAAAATGCAATTTGATAAGTGCAAAGTGAAAAGTTGATATTTTTTTGTGGAATAGGGCCTAGATCTGCATCAGATCTTATTAAGTTCAATCTGGATATGATTGAAATCTAAGTAGAGGTAATTAGATCCAAACTTTTTAATTAATTTATTTGAAATTGTCCAACATGCAAATAAAATAATTGAATGTTTTAAAAATTTTTCGAAAAAAAAACCATTGAAGAGTTCTAGAAAAAGAAAATATTATATTAAAGTAAAAAAAAATAACTGTATCAGCAAATTTTGAAATTGAAAGCCACTATTTCATGAAATTGATGATATGTAGAAAAACATAGATAAATAAACCCATTGAACTCATTAGAGCTTAACAAAATTTTGCTATAATTTGCTTCTACATACATAAGGCTGTGATTATCACACCCAAAGACAACAAAAATAGCAATAACGACAACAAAAATAGCAAGTGCAGAAGGTTAAAGTTAAACCTCAAACCGGTCTACGATTTTTTACAATGAAATTTTAACCATGTGTTTGGTACGAAAAATAAACCGTTTTAAAAAAAATTTAATTTCTTTTTATATTTTGGGCAGAATGGGCCGAAATAGATTAAGAGTAGGGTTCGGCATTTCCCAGACAATTTCATTTCCCGGGAAATCCACACAAACGAACCCAGCAAAACTTTGGTAATGGGTGCGATATTCTCATGCGTTACCTTGTAATGATAGCTCGTTACCTTTTTCATTATTTGCAAGCATAAAGTAATAAGTTACTCATTGTTGATTACGTAATATATGATTTATAAATGTAAAGTAATAATTGAAATATTTTTGAAAATCTATTTTTAGATACATTACTTTGTGTTTTTTTGTAAGCAAAAGGGTAATGTATGTTTGTTTTGATAACACTAGCGAAAAAACGAAGCGCAACAATGCATTTAAGTTTGAAGCGCAACAATTCATTTAAGTTTGAAGCAATCAAACACTATATGCCTCGATAGCTCAGTGGGTAGAGTTCTTGGCTGGCAACCAGATTTCCCTGGTTCGATTCCCATCTTGACCATATTATTTTTAACTACAAATATTAAAAAAAAAATATTTGTAATAATTTTTTTTTAAATAAAAATTCCTCTTTTTTATAAATCTATTTTTAGACACATTACTTTTTCCATTCTCGTAACCATATAAGTAACCCCTTACATTATCACCTCTAATGTAATGGGTATATACATTTCTTTGAGGCTCATCGCCTATACAATTCATCAATGAAGTAAGGTGTAAAGTAATCCATCGTCCCCTATGGCTTTACATTACTTTACCCATTATTTGGTAAGGTGTGGTTTTGCTAAGAAATCCATACTTATACTACAAATTTTGAAAGAATTTAGTGGAAATTTTTCATGTCTTATTTAATATATTTGGTCATGTGTATATTCTTAATCAAATATAAAGTAAAATTATGAGGATGCTACACAATGGAGTAGCGAAATATTAAAAAATAAATAATTTATTTATATATAAAAAAAACCATCCATAAGCTTAAACAATTAATAAGTTATAAATGAAAAAAAGTTAAATAAAAGTTTTTTTTAACTATTAGACTTAAACTACTAAGGTCCGATTACTAAATGTCCAGTTGAGCCTAAGCCCCAGTAATATAATGTGCTGTTAGCAAATGACTGGCACATTTGTTTGTTAATTTGTTAAATTTGAATTGAACTGTTGAATAAATTTTCAACGTGCCTTTGTATTATCGAGCCAGATACGATTAAAAAACAATGATTTTCTTTATATTGTTATTGGCTTCAAAGCATA
The DNA here is from genome assembly GCA_949748255.1 of Eustalomyia histrio. Lineage (NCBI taxonomy): Eukaryota > Metazoa > Arthropoda > Insecta > Diptera > Anthomyiidae > Eustalomyia > Eustalomyia histrio. The sequence goes on from OX456525.1 coordinate 4,028,316, forward strand.
ACCCTTCTTGCAAAGGATAACACTTCAAAAGATAACCCTTCTTGCAATACCTCCAATGTTTTTTTAAGAATTGTTGTTTGTCTTTAGTAAAGCCGGACATTTGGGAGAATTGTTTTGTGGTGCCTATATTTAAATCTGGTGATAAAACTAGAGTAACTAATTATAGACCCATTGTAAAACAATGTGCAATGGCCAAAATTATTGATAGTATTCTTAAAATAAATCCTTATGATTATGTATCTCATAGTAATATTTATATCTTTCAAAATATACCTGGTCGATCCACTTGTACATATCTAGCTGTTTTGACTAATCGATAGTGATTACAATAGAGGACAAAAATCAATTCTATGTCATATACACTGAATTTTCGAAAGCTTTCGACTTCGTATGTCATGATATTTTTGGCTGAATTACAAATGTTCGATATTTATGGAAATTTATTATTATTTTTTAAAAGTTTTTTAACTAATGGAATACTATTGCTTAAAATGGACACGAACTATTCCAGCAATGTAATAAATGCTTTTTCAGGCATTCCTCAGGGAACTAATTGGGTCCCTTATTATTTTTAATTTACAAAAATGATTTGCTTAATTTTTTGACGTTTTGTAAACCATAAGTGTTTGTGGACTATTTAAAAATTTTCGTTGTTATTTCAAGTCAATCTCATTCTCTTTTGACTCAGAGAGATTTGAACACATTAGCAAAATGGTGGAAATTTAATAGACTTGTTTTAAATACTGATTAATGCTGTACTGTTTCTTAAACACATTGTCGTAATCCAATTTTGTTCAACTATTCTATTGGTGATGGTGCGACTACAAAAAAACTCTTAGTCGAGACCACGAAATTCTTAGCCGATTTACAGAAACATTTAGCCGCTAGCAAGAGTTGTAGTTGATGTGAATGTATAGATGTTTGAATTGGTACAACCCTTGCTAGAGGCTAAGTTTTTCTGTAAATCGGCTAAGAATTTCGTGGTCTCTACTAAGAATTTTTTGTCGTCACACCATTTGGCATCATTCATCCTGGTTTATAGGTTCCTTGCATTAACTTTTAAATCCCTATATGTTAAAGCCCTTTATTACCACGTCTCTGGTTAAAATTGTAAAATGTAGCCATACTCCAGGCAATACATATTTCAAATATTAGGTTTCTAGCTATTTCGGTGTGGGGCAGGCCGTTAAGGAAAGATTTTTTCCCCTTTTGCCCCTCCCCTTAGGAATATACGAAAATTTTACCTGGTTGGATGTCTGCACCTAAGGTGGAACAAATGTACGAAATTTCAACCTTCCAGCTCTAGCGTTTTTGGCAGGCCGTCAAGGGGGGAGAATTTTACCCTTTTATGCCCCTCAACTTTAGATTTTCCAAATATTATGTCTTAGCTGTTATCTACACTGGAGAAGGAGCCTGCATACCAAATTGTAACTTCCTAGGTCAAACGGTTTAGGCAGGCCGTGAAAGGGGAGTTCCCCCTTTTTGCCCCTCCCCGAAGGAATTTCCAAAAGCGGATGTCTTAGCAGATGTCTACGCCAGAGGGGGAACCTCTATACCAAATTTTAGCCTCCTACCTCTTGCGGGCTGGGCGATGTTGAATGAGTGAGTCAGTTAGTAACGTTATTCCTTTATATTTATTTATTTCAATATAATTTTGGTACAAATAAGACTTTAAGTCTCTTAACAGTATCTCAGACATTGTAAATTTTATAAAAGATATATTTTAAGAACTAAAACTAAGAAAACATTGCTATACAATTTTAACAAAGAAAAATAATTTAATAATAAAAAAAAATAATAAAATATTTAAAAATCAAAAAGAAATTGAATATCAAATATGAAACACAAAAAAAAAAACATTAAAAATTAAACAATCTGTTGTAATGTTTTATAATGTTTTATAATTGCCCTTTTAAAAAACAACACACGCGAATCGGTTTTTAGATTATGTGGTAAACTATTCCAAATGTTTACAGCACTGACAAAAAACATTCTAGAAGAGGAGAGATATGTATGTATAATCAGGTAAAATAATATTGCACGTGCGTGTAGAGTTTCCAATTGTCAACTTATTGTATAAATAGTCTGGTTAACGTGTGTGAAAAATTTTGTGTAAAAAAATAACTTTTTGAATGTTTAAGTATGATTGGGATATTCGATCGAATTTCCTTTTATTGAAAATATATCTTGCGCAATTATTAATAACAATTTGCAATTTACTCTTTTACATTGCGTCAGGATTACCATACACGGTAATAAAGGGTACAATTAGAGTTTTAACTAATTTTAATTTCGTACCACAAGGTACGTAGGAGAATGAATACCAAAGTTTTCTTAGTACTCTATATATCTTCATTATAGTGTAGTCGATATGGTCTCTACAATTAAGAAAGGACTTTATCATAAATCCGAGATTCTTAACTGATCTAATATATAATATATATATAGAAAGATAAGACGTAAATATTTAGAATAAAAAACTTCAAGTGATCGTAGATCTTGATATTCCTTACTTGTTCACTGAACTAATTATGGTATTAATGAACCAATAAATACACGCAAAGAAAAAACATAGTTGCAATATGATCACTGCTACTATATTATGCTTGCTGCAATCGGGTATGGTTGTCACAAACAACTTATTGGCTTTGTAACCATTAAAATGGTCGCTTACATCATAATTTAGTAAATATTTTACAGTTTTATGATTGACACCTTCTATTTTATAACATGATTGGCTGTAACCATACTGTGGTAACAAAAATTCTGACTATGAAGAAAGTATGATAATTATGAAACGATAAAATGCTGGCAACAATCAATAAATAATTATACATCAAATAAAACATGACTTTGACATTTTCAGTCATAATATTGTCTTGTTTTCGTAAAAACCAGAATTTTATCAGTTCAGTCATTTTGTTTTTACCACAAAATGTCTTAGCATTGAATAGCATTGAATCATTGAATCATTTCATCAATTGACTCATTTAGACCCAGTTAATTTTTTTTAGCTTAGATGATTTTTTAAAGGGGTTTTTCGAAAATTCCTTATACATAAAATATTATTTACACTAATCATTTGCCAAAAAGATTCTATATAAAGATTTTATATCTTTTAATTCTTTTCAATAAAAACAATTAGAAATTTTATTTTAGCCCTTTGAGACCCAGGCACGCAAAAAACTTATTTTTTTTGACTTTTGAATATCTCGAAAACTAATTTAGTCTCTGTGAAAAATAATTTTCTTAAGAATCTGAAAAAAATAATTGACCAACTAGTTTTGAAAATATTTGAATTTTTCTGATGAAACATCAAAGCGCTGGGTCTCAAAGGGTAAAAAAAAATATTGTTTTAAATTCATTTCTTGTAAAAAGTTCTCAAAATATAAGTAACATATTTTTTATAAGAAAAGGTCTGTAGAACCCAAAATTTTTTTGTACGAAAAGGTTTCTTATATAAAATAATAAATATTTAGAAATTTATCTGATAAAAACATTTTAAGATTCTTTGGAGTTTTCCTTAAACTAAAACTTTCAGATTCTCCAAACTGTTTCCAAAAATTCCGAAAAAATACTTAGATTCTAAGACTTTTCTTTGAAAGAAAAATTCTTATATTCTGAAGACTTTTCATCATGAAAATTATTTAGATTCTAAGGACTTTTTCTAGTAGAAATATTCTTAGATTCTAAAGACTTTTTGTTTAAGAAAAATTTCTAAAAAAAAAATTTAAAAAATGTCGTTAGAATCTAAGATTTTTTTTATTAAAAAGTCATTTAAAATCAACAAATATTTTTTAAGTATTTTTGTTACAGAATCAAAGATTTCTTGAAAGAAAAGTTCTCAGAATCATTGAATTTTTCCTTAACAATTTTTCTTTAAAAATAATAATTTTTTTTTTAGGAAAAATATTTCTAAAGGAAATATTCTTAAATTTAAAGAGCTTTTTCATAGTTTTTAAGAACTTTTCCCTTAAGAAATTTTCATAGATTAGGGATCATATAATGATACTACAGGAATAATAATATAGTTATGAGGGACCATAATATAATAAGATTTTGAGTAAACTATGATTACATGCGATCATATAATGATAAATTCAATATCATAACATGTTTATTTAGGACCATAATATGGTAATTTTTGAATCATAATATAACTGTAGGGACTATATTATGGTAAAAATATGATTTTTTTATTATCATAATATGATAACCATATTATTGTACGACTATGGTTGGCATAACTATACATCCAAAAATATATGATTGCCCCAACCAAGTTTTTTCTTTGCGTGTAGATGTCTAGAACTTTGTTTGTTCACCGTTATTGAATTTTAGATTAATAGGTATAAATTTTAATTAAACTTATTTAAGATTTTTAATTAATATATTTTAGCAGTTTTTTATTTAACTAATACATTTTGAACATAAGTCTGTAAGATGTACATCAGTAGACATAAATAAATAAATAAAAAGATCTCTCACAAAAACTGCAAAATTATATCTCAAATCTCTAAATTATTAATAAAATAAACAAAAGAATATTAATTAATGTTGATTAACAATAACTTAATATTACGGGTTTTAAGAGAAGGTTCATAAGTTTATTTGTTTTTAAGTGAGTATGCCACACACATTGTCTAAATTTACAAAATATATTATGCATATAATTTAAATTAAATTTTAAAACTTTTATTGAAATTTTCTTTTAAAAAAGTTTTTAATAGGTATCCTTAAAGGTTTAATTGATCCAAATTCAATGGTATTTACAAATATTTTAATTAAAACTCGATTTTTTTTTTGCCATAATTCTGTTTAATTTAATGAACTCTGCCTGGAGACGATATATACCGATTAAGGGGTTAATAAATAGGTAATTATCGTGCTTAATCACTATGAATACAAAATTTAAAATAAATATTTTCTGTGACATTGGGCATATATGCCAAATAAGGTAATTCAATTAACACCACATTAGGATATAAATGTTTTATGAATTTTGTCTAAACTTGGAACAATTTGATTTTGTTTTTTAAATTGTATTTTAGCTTTAAAAAAAACATCAACTACACTAGCTATACTATCGCTTTTAGCTATAGTATTTGTATGAACGTAAAAACAAACAAAAAAATAAAACTTTTTGGTTAGTTGTAGTTCAGTTTTAGCCAATTTCATACTAAAACATTAATTTGTACGTAACATATTTGACAGAGCAAGATTTTTTTTTTTTGACAGAACGTCACGTTTTGTTATTTCATTTTGGGAGATGCTGCTTATGACAGCAAAACTTTTTAGGAAGTAAAAAGGAAAAGTTACACTAGAGACTAAAATGTATGAACATGGAGTTTTTGATAATTTTCCACGTTGAAAGTTAGCACTAATACACAAAGTATAGTGTATAAGTTTTCACCTAAAACACATTTATGTGTACTTTGAATTTTTATTTTTATTAGGTATAAAGGTGAAAATGTCGCTTCTGTTCTACCTTAATTAACGTACATATGATAGTTATGTAAATTACATTATTATCTATTTGTTAAATATTATTAAGATAAATTGCGTAGCAGTTTTAATCCAAATAAAAAAAAATATTCTACTAGGAGTTGTTGTATTTTTTTTAGAATTTCTTATGTCTGTGTCTAAATAAACAACAAAGGAAAAACAACTTTAAATTGTTTGTATTATAGACTTTTTGTTGCAAACGAAAAAAATCCTACTTAAACTAGTTAGTATTCACAGACAAATGGTGGAATGGAATGTTTTTGTTGACTTTTTGGCGGCTTAAAAAATATTTGTGAATTGAATAAAGTAATATTATTCAAATGATGCGTATTAATATAGAAAAAGAGACAAACTTTTTTTAGAGAAGATCTATTATTCCCGAGCAGAGATTGAAGATACCAATAAAAAACTATATATTTCATGCACGTTTAATTTTTATTAAAAGAAGCATTACTAGACCAAAATTACCTAAACAAAAATGTAAACATTTCTTTTTGTAGCCGCCTATTCATGCATCAATATCGCCAACTTCAAACGCCGGTACGAATATGATGACCTCGTTGCCTTAATATCAGTATCATTTAAGTACTATTAAATCAATTTTTTTTCTTCTAGGGATACCCTAATATAGAATTTTTGATTTTACGTTTCATATTGTTATTAAATGTCAGTATGAGTTCAATAGCACTATTATCACGTGTATTATCATGTTTTGTTAGTCACGTAAGTGTTATTCGATTATCTGCATGTGTTTAACAATGTATAACGTAATAAATATTGATGTTGAAAATACAATAAAATACAATATTCTTTAAGCAAAAAATAATATTTTCCAAGGTATACTTAGGCGTATGATTATTTTTAATATATTTAAGATTTGTATTACTTATACGTCATGGTGTACTAACATGTGTTTACTTTGTTGCTTGTAGAATTTTGTTGTTGATAGAATTGACGTTTTTCACAGTCAGCTAAAGGTAAAATAAAATCTCTCATACTGTGAAGTTTAATTAGAAAATATATTGAAATTTTAAATTTTTTTAACACTAGATTTACCTACTAGTAATTTTGTCTAGAAAATATTCACAAGTGTTGGCAAAAATCATTTCACAAAAGGGCCGGCTGTTCAGAAAGCGGCGATTAATGTTGAAACAAAAATTCCAACGTTAACAAAATCATTGGCAACCCCAAATATTGGCCGACCTGACATATAGATGGCGGCAGTAGTTTGAAAAATTACTTTTGTGAAAAGTGGCAACCTTATAAAACATATGTTTAAATTTCAAAGCGCCACGTTGCTTAGTATTGACCAAATTCAAAGAATTAAAACTCGAATTGCTTCATCATACACCTTATTCGCCAGACTTAGCTCCCTGAAATTGTTTTATATTTCCAAACTTAAAAAAAATGACTCGGTGGTAAAAGATTTGCCTTTTATGGATATTTTAAAGAGTTCTTACTATAAATAGGGTATCGAAGCTATTGAATGTCGCTGGGAAAAGTGTATCGAGTTAAAAGGAAATTATGTTAGATTTTCCTTTGTTGGGTCGGCTAATTTTTGGGACCGCCCTCCTAGCTTAAATCGTAAATAAATGCTACACTCAGAAAAAAAAGTTAATAGAAAAATGTGTAAATGGTTTTCAATCCCACTTTACTATTTTGTACTGATTTTTAGTAAAAAAAATATTATTTCCCATGTAAAAATCGAAATATATATGAACATACATGATCATACATCTCATATATGACCATATATCTTTGGATCCGTAATTTGAGGGTATATGATGGTATATGCGCATATATTATTATACATTCTCATATATTATTCATGTATGCTCAAATTTCAGATCCGAAGATATATGATCATATATGAGATCATGTATGGTCATATATTGAACAATGTATGGACGTATATGACCATGTATGCCCATGTATGATCATATACAGGCCCATGTATGATCATGTATACTCATATATATTTCGATTTTTACATTGGTTATTAAATTTTTGTAAATTGACAAATTTTTGTTGCTAACTTCAGAAATCATTTTACAAATTTTTGAAAACCGATTCGCTAAAATTAGGAAATAAACTTATTAATTTCAAAAAGTGGAAATGTTATTTATAATATTTAAAACTTATACAAACAAACTTAGGTTAGTCCAGCAAGGTTCTGGACTTAACCCTGCTAGCTTATATCGCCCTAATCGCCCTTTGGCTATCGGTGAATATGTTAGCGTCTACTCGCCCCATATTCGATTCAATCCATCCCACACACTCCGTATAGTAATATTCTCCAACTTAGATCCGTATATGTAGCAACAAATCCCCACGGGCATTCGCCCCAGAGTTGCGCTCGACCATTCTCCCCTATCAGGGATCATAATCTCGCAGTTTCCGACAATTTCCGTCTCCGGTATGCGGTCGGGCATGTCAGATGAGTGTGTGTATCTGGACAACGTGCCCAGTATACGCTGATGACCTGTTCTGAAATCACCTATATAAAGCTCGCCAAGAGATAAGAGGCGTTCGGCCGCGAGTGCCGCCTCGTACATCACCTGCGTTTCGATTGGTAGTATATCCAGCAGTGTCTCCAGAGCCTTGGTTGACGTGGTGCACATTGCCCCACTTATACCCAAGCAACACGTACGCTGGACTCCCTGAAGCGATCTTATGTTGCACCTTTTGTCCAAAGAAGTCCACCAGATTACAGAGGCATAAGTTAAGATCGGTTTTATTACGCTCCTGTAAAGCCAGTGTATTATATTAAAATTAAAATCATATCATATTTTACAATTCATTGAGTTTACAGTAATTTACTAAAATATAGCAGCGGCTACTAATTTTTATACTAATTCAATTGCACTAATATTAAATAAATTAAAATATTTTAAATTTCACTTTAAAAAAGTTTACTAAAATTTAGGAGCGGCTACTAATTTTTTATAATAATTTCATTATATTACACCTTAGCAGACATGTGTTGCTAAGATTAGCAAAAAATACCGCTGGGCTAAAATTAGCGAAATTTCCCGTAATAACAGCAAAATTTTCAGTTGCGACTACAGACTTTTTTTGTTGGTGAGTGTAATTGCTGGCTAACCGCTGGTTGCGCTGATATGATGGCAGTGCCATAAAGCTTGTGAGGTATTTAAAAAACCTAAGTCTTAAAAGATTAGAAATAACCCGGCTGCAAAACTTTGTTAACAAAGCGTCATAATTTATATAAAATTAATTCTCTACCAGTGCATTGATTATACCGTTGGTGATTTCTGATTTGATAGTAATGGAAAAAATACTTTTTGTAAACGCGGTCTAAGCAAATTCTTTGCCAATGTTTTTTTTTATGCCAATGAAATTTTTGTAAAACAAATAGTGGAAAACGCTTTTTTCTGCCAGTAATTTATTCATTTTTAAATTAATTTAATTTTTTTTTTGAACACTTTTAAATCAAGTATGAAAATTATTAAAGTAAATATGATTATAAATAGTTGATATGTCAACATTTTAGATTTTATTGTTACATTTTAAAAATAAGTAGAGACATATTTAAATTGTAAGGAAAACAAACTTAGTATGATTTCAAAGCTGTTTCTATTTAAATTAAAATTGTTTCTACTTGATTTAAAAATATTTTTTTTTCTGTGTGTTGTGTCAATTTTTTTGATTGCATCAACCGTATTATTTATTATTTAACCGGTTAATTGAAATATAATGTTCCAACAAAATTTATGTTCTATTAACCGAATTGATGTGTGCAACTGAGCCATGCTATTAGGTTGTCTCGTTGAATCTATTTTCTCTGTATAATAAATTGTATTCCATATAATAAATGTCTGCTAATATTTTTGCAAAAACGAGATTTTATAGATTCGCAGTCAGGTCAGTGAAAAGGATTTTAAATTGGTAAATGGTTTTAAATTGGCAGTTTTGCTTGGAAATATTGATACTTAAATTATTCATAAACATTTATATGACTTTCTAAAAGAAATAAAAAATAAAATAAAGACATAAAAATCCTTATGTTTACATGGTGCTACAAAATCAAACATATTGAACATACTTTTTAAATGACATAGTGTCTTTCAATTTCAGAAATTTTAAAGCATCCTTTAAATCTTAAGTTTTTGTAAAAACACTTCAGGAACTTCAGAACTTCGAACGATTTTTTATTTTCTAACAGCTTTAGAAAGGGAATAGTTAAGCTTTCCCAATATGCATACAGGTTTATAGGTTTAATAATCCCGTAGTGATCTATCTACAATAGTATTTGAACTTTTTCAATTTTCTTCTAATTTTTTTCAAATTTAACAGCTTTTTTCAGTTTAATTTTTTTATGAAAACTAAATTTTTTGTAATTTATTTTAAAAGTAAAATTTATTTTGAGTTTAAAGACACTTTAAGAATTTTAAAATTTAGTTATTTCAAGCTCTTTCAAATTTTATTTATTTATTTATTTATTTATTTATTTATTTAATCAATGTTACACAAAAACCGAGCCCAGAGGGCCATATATGGTTTAAAAATACAACTCAAACATACTACTTAACAAACAATTAGAAGAATATAAATATATAATAAATATCTAAAAATATATTAAGTAGATAAAAAAAAATAATTTTAAATCCAAAACAAAATGGCAATTGAAATAATTTAAATGATTTAAATGTATAAAAAGCTAAAGGGTACCGGGTAGAAATTTGAACAATAATATAAACAATCTCAATAACATATGTGGTCTAAGCCATAATAAAGGCGTCCAAGAAATAAACTTACATCTCATTCCGCTGAATGTGCTTCAAAAATTTATGTTTGTAAGTAGAACTAGAAAACTCGAAGGATTTTAGTTAACAGTTAAAAAAATGTATAACTTTCATTTAATTTTACTTTGAAATAAATGAACTTTCAGAATTAATAAGGTAAAAAGGGGTTCTTGACAAATTATTGCAATAAGATGCCACCAATGTGAAAAAATATTAGAAATAAAAATAATAAAAAATTTAGATTTAATTGAAAATATCTCCACAATATATACATACATATTTATTTTCCAAATGTGTATGTATTGGGAAAGCCCAACTATCTCTCTTTCAAAACATACTCAAGAATTAAAAATCGCTTAATAGCCCTTTTACACTGAAAAACATCTTTGTAAAACGCATGGAAGATGTTGAAAACATGAATTTACATTGACAACATCATTCATCTGTTATTTATTCAGCTGTCAAAAAAAGAAAAGAAAAAAACGTATAATTTTTGTTAAAAATAAAAAAATGAATTCAGAGAAAGCATTAATCACTGGAGTAGTTTTTGTTTTGCAAGAACAAGCCCGACTTGTATGAAATTCTTACATAAGTATGAAATTCTTACATGCGCCGCTCATTTTCCTTTGTTGAATAAATTTTTTTTTGTTTATTTTCTCAGTTTGCTAGTGATGGTACAAAGAAAATCGATTTTTGCCATTTTCTTAGTGATGACATTTAAAATAACGAAAGATGTAAATGGAACTAATGATGAAGGAAAGGAAAGATGTAGAATTTTTGGCCTGTATAAATCTTATGGGAAGATGTTAACATTTTTGCAAATTGATGAAAGATGTAGCTCAGTGGAAAAAGCCTATAGGTTAGAAACTATTTAGTCTGTAAAGTCCTAAATTTTTTTTTAACTAATAACTTCAGATTTGGAGGGTGTATTAAAGTTTCTGAAAATTTGTAATTGATCTAATCAACCAGACTCACAGCATATACTAGGTCGCTTTTTAGGTATATTTTCAACAGTAGCACCGTGTTATTAAAAAAGTAAAATAATTTCAATATAAAATATTTATAAATTGCTTAATAAAAAAAATAAACACGGGTTATAAGTTTGAAATAGGTTGAACCTTCATCTAAAAGGTTAGAACAACAAACAAATATTAAATAAAGGAAATTCTTGCTTAAGATAAAAAAAAAACAGAATAAAATATATGTCAAATAAAACATATGGCAGCAAATGATTTACATATCTAAAGAAATACATTTGTATCTATATACAATATATTTATATAGAGGAAAATAGATGCACTTCATCCTATGTATCCGCTAAAAACACAAATCGCACTTTAAAGCATTTGTGCAGATAGTTGAAAAATTGGTTTAGAAAATTTGATTTTGCACCTGCTATCTATCTATATTGCTAATATACAAAATTAAACAGTAAATTCTTTCGCTTTGTTAACTACTTATTTTTTATATTTGAATAATGTAGCGGGTAAGTAGGTGCACTTATTTAGTGTTTTTTTATTTCTGCTGGGAATATGTGCAATTACTTACAAAAATTACCTTGTTGAATATAAAAAATGAGTTTTGACACCAAATTATATCCACGCAGAGAAAAAACATGGTTGGGAGAATCATTTTCGAAGAGCATCATATATTTTTGAGCTTATGATTGTGCCAACCATAGTCGTACTTTAATATGGTTATCATATTAAGATAATAAAATAACAAAAATTTTTCCATAATATAGTCCCTACAGTAATATTATGATTAAAAAATTACCATATTATGATTACAGATTATAATGTTGAATTTATCATATGATCGCATGTATGCTCAAAATGTTGTCATATTATGGTTCCCATAAATAAATTATGATTTTTGAATTATCCATATATGATCCCTTCTTATTATATAATGATTATTAATTTACATAATATGACTATCTAATATCATATTATGAAACATTAGTAAGCATATTGTGATTCTCATATATAAAATCCTAGCATTCTGAAAAAGCTGTATAAAAAAGATAGAAAATTTTTTCATTTCATTAAAATTATTACATATATTTATTTAAAATATTAAGGTACATTTTTGTAATTTATAAATGGCTATACATGGAATAAAGAAGTTATTTTTTTTATTTTTAGAGTTAGAAAATTCTAAGATTCTAATGACTATTTCTTACAGAATAATTATTAAATATTTAAATTTAAAGTACTTGTGAAAGAAAAATACTGTAAAAGGTATTTTCTACCCATCTGACATTTGTCCAGTTTAAGCAAACAATATATGATTATTTTTTTAAGACATTTTGTAGTAAAAACAAACTGACTGAACTGATAAAATTTTGTTTTTTATGAAAACAATACAATGTTATGACCGTTAATGTCAAAATCATGTTTTATTTTATGTATAATTATTTGTTGATTGTTGCCAGCATTTTATGGTTGAATAATTATCATATTTTTTTCATAGTCAGAATTTTTGTTACCATAGTATGGTTACAGTCAATCATGTTATAAAATAAAAGGTGTCAATCATAAAATAGTAAAATATTTACTATAGTATTGATGGTTAAAAACCCAATTACATGTAGACTCTAATTGAACTACTTATTATTTAGATATTAGTAATGACTACCCATTATGGCGGAGCTCTAAAACAAATTTAGTTAAACTTTTAGGAATAAAGTGTGTCTAGTTTTCCCTTTAAAATGCGAATGAAATAAAAACGCGTGTAACTTTGTTTTTGTATGCTGGCTTGTAGTAACAACAAACAAGTAATTTAATAAATATGTGAGGCATTCCAAATAAACTGTTCTATTTAATTGTTAAAATTGTAGTATTAGCCCATAGGCCATAGTACTTTTTTTTGGCAAAATGTACGTCAATTATCATAGATAACAGTGGCAGAAATTTTGTCCATTATAGGAAGGTCTCTTCTATTGGAAGCATGTGTTGTTAGGGTTATCTAAAAATGCTTATTTCGAAGGTATATGACTGTATATGGTCATATATGTTTATATATCTTTGACAATATATGTTCATATTTTAAATATTTCTCACACACTCAAAAAAAAAAATGAACTTGAAAAAATGAACTTAACTTATTTAGAGGAAAAATTGAAATGAAAACGGCGAAAAAAGACACTTTTAACTAATATTTAATAAAATTTTCCTTGAAATTAAGAAACAAATTTTACTTAAAATTTGGTAAAAATTCTATGGTAAGGGTAATATATTTTACCATATATTTTAAAGTACTTTACACTCATTGAGTAAGTATTTTCCCACTTTCGGGGACTTCCGCTTTGTGAGGACACTTAAAACTAAATTGAATTATACTAATTTCTTGTGTTTAAAATATAAATTAAATTTCATTACCAAAAAGGTAAACAAATTAAAAAAATGTACTGCAGGATATCCTGAAACGTAATAAATTGTGACAAAGTCAGATACTTTTCGTAGTTAATTAACGGTTCTGCTTGAGAGAACTACAAAAAGGGACGCCCTACGTGACACACGGCTTCTATGGCTAAGAAACACTGGGGGTCCTTTGTCTTCTTAAATTAACTAATTTAAGGAAATTGTTGCAAAAATACAAAATATCACAGTTACATTTCTTGTTATTATTGGAAAATGGAAAAGTCATAAGTTTATTTTATGGGATTTTTAGCTTAAGCTTTATTTGACATATACAAATTTAAACTTTTTTATTATTAAATGAAGAAAATAGTTCGATAAATATAAAATTTAAAATGCGCTACGTCAATTATAGAAAAGCCATTATGCCGTAATGTATAAAATTTGCCAGCGATATTTTGTATTGTAGTCAACAAACAAATTTATTACATAAAAGCGCAAATTCGAAATTTTTACCCTTTGTTAACAAAATTTTGAAATATATTTTAAGCTACTTTAAGTTCAATATTTAAGACTGTTAAGATTAGAGATATGCACGTGAGAGCTTTTTGACTTACGCTCACGCACGATCACGAACCAAAGATGACAATCATGCACAATAGTTTTTTTAAATGGTCTTGAAAATTAGGAAAACTTACTGGTTTGTTTTTAATTGATTGTTTTTTTTTGGAATAGAGTATTAAAAATAATTTAAACGTTTTCCATCAAATCCTTTTTTATTATTTTTTAAAAATTAGAAAACTTTTACTTGATAAAAGAATATTTTATTAAAATTTATTTAAATTAAGTTGCATGAAAATTTTCCTTAGAAATAGTTCATCAGTTTCTAAAATCAATTAAATTTTTATTATTACATAGGAAAAACTGTATTACTTTTTGTTTTTAATTGTCTGAACTAATTTTTAGAAACCAATTTTTAAAAAATAGAAAGTAGTATACTTAAAAACTGAATTTGGAAATGGCTTTCTAAAATTTAGCTAATTTTACTACTCGCGAACAAAAAATGAACACACATTAAGTTCAAATACTTTCTCGATTTAAGTAAGACACATTTTTGGAACTAAATGGGAGTAAATTATGTCCTAATTTTTTTTTGAACTAAACTTAATTTTATTACATTTGAGTATGCAAATTTCTTAGAACTAAGATGTTTTTTCTTAAAATTAATAAATTTTTATTTAATTGACGTGTTTTTTTTTTCCTAAAATCGAGAAATATAACTTGGGGAAAATGTAAACTATTTCTGAGTATATAAACTTGGGAATTTCTTCTTTTTAAGAAAATTTTTCTAAGTTTTAATAAAATTTTACTTAAATTGAGAACAATTTATAAACTATTTTGAAGGACATTTTTTATTACATTTTAGTTCATGTCTTTTTTTTTGAGTGTATATGCGCATATATTAAATAAAAAAGTCCTTTAAAATTAAATAATATATTTTTCCTAATTTATTTTAATAAGACTTTTTAAAAATAAAACCATTTTCAAACCTAAGTAGCTGCTGTTAGCCCAATGCGAATCCTATTGAATTTGATTAGAATCGGCTCATATTCAAACGTGCCTTCCATAAAAAGGTTCTATCTGGATTGGGCTTAAATGTTATGTTGACACAACAAAATCGCTAATATCTGCTTGATAATTTCTTGGGAATGTTATATAGAAGCATTAAATGCATCAAATATGTTGTGAAAGAAAAAATATTAGTATGCCAGATTTCCAATTCGTTCCCAGAAATGGAAACATTAACATTTGGAGTGGCAACCCTGTCAATTTGTGCTTCGAAAATCGAAGATGCTTGCCAAAGGGTATTTCTATAAATAGATGGAAAAAGCTCATTTGTACGGGTAATCATTCACTAACTGAAAAATGTAATTTCACATAGTCATTTTCCTTAGAGTGTGTGGTATAAATGCCTGTTCAAAACCATGAGTTATTTGTGTTAGGTGGTTCTGAAGGAGGCTGAAGATGACCTGGTCGCTCGAGTCGAAAGTGTGCACTCCCTCTAGCGCTGCTCATTACAAATTTTTCCATTTAATAAAAAAAATTAGTGTTTACTATTCGTTAGTAACTTTTTAATTATGATCTTGAGCCTGATAAAATTAAAAATATATAAGAAGCATTATATTAAAAAAAACCCACCACATTTATACTTGGTCTTGATATAAAACCCCCTTCCCGGTATTTGTTTAATTGAACTTTTTCGGTAATTATATTTATTAATTTTTAACTGTATTTAATTGTTAATTTCTCTGCGCATATAATAAGGATTAAGATTATTTCTGGAATTTAATCAGCTTCCCGGAAAATGACCGGAATCTTAAACAACTATAATTTTTTGCTTGTTTTTAGCCAAACATAGTAGAATTTTCTTTTAAATTGTTTACTTTTTTTTTTGGTATTTTTACTGAGGTATTAAAAATACAACAAGCCATTCTAGTGGTTTATTTTTCTTTTTCATTTTCAAAAGCGCTTTTTAGCCACAGAAGTGCCGAACACTTGTTCAACAATATTAACAACAACAAAAAACACTTACTTCTTGCTGTTGTTATTGTAGTTGTTTAAATCTCAACAAAATGAAAATACCAAAAAAAAAAAAAATACAAAAAAAGAAAAAACTTTTTACTATAAAACAACAAAATTTAGAACAATAGTAAATAAACACAAAAATTGAATTTCAATTATATATTCATAGAAAAAATACATTTTGTAGTTGTTGATTTACACTAGCTTACAATATATTTAGTGTGACAAAATTAAAAACTGATATGCATTAGCATATATAATTATATATTACATTAACTTCTTTAAAATTACCTTATATTTGGTCCAAATATTACCATTTCGGTTTAATATTGATCTGTATAAAATTATGTATGATTTATATGATAAGATATGGTTTATATTATATCATATAAAATTGTATATGATTAAATATTGTGCCAGATTAATTTTTTTTACTCGTGTAACCATTACATGTTTAAATATTGCAAAAATTCACAGAAATTAGGAACATATTTAATAATTTCTACTTTCTTTTCCATTTTACTTAAATTTTCAAAGTCTTCGTAACAAACATTTTCTTATCGTTTAATTATTTTACCGAAAATTTGTTTAACTTAACTAAAAAGGAGTCAAATAGTTGAAGATTGCCTTGCCGATTATAGAATACCCTACACCAATCTAGTAGAAAGCCAACTAGTGTTTGGAACCGAAATTTAAATGGATTTACATGGATTTGTGTCAGTAGAAATTTTTATTTTACCTGATGTTAGGTATCCCAGCAAAACCACACATTACCAAATAATGGGTGAAGTAATGCATAGAGGCCGATGAATTACTTTACACCTTACTTCATTGATGAATTTTACAGGCGATAAGCCTCAAAGTTATGTATATACAAATACTTTAGAGGTGATAATGTAAGAGGTTACTTATATGGTTACGAGGATGGAAAAAGTAATGTGTCTAAAAATAGATTTTTAAAAAAGAGGAGTTTTTATTAAAAAAAATTCTTACAAATTTTTTATATGAAATATTTGTAATTGTAAATAATGTGGTCAAGATGGGAATCGAACCAGGGAAATCTGGTTGCGATTGCTTTAAGCTTAAATGAATTGTTGCGCTTCGTTTTTTCGCTAGTGTTATCAAAACAAACATACATTTCCCTTTTGCTTACAAAAAAACACAAAGTAATGCATCTAAAAATAGATTTTCAAAAATATTTAATTATTACATTACATTTATAAATCATATATTACGTAATCAATAATGAGTAACTTATTACTTTATGCTTGAAAATAATGAAAAAGATAACGAGCTATCATTACAAGGTAATGCATGAGAATATCGCACCAATTACTAAAGTTTTGCTGGGATATTTATGAAAAAATCAAGAATAAGTTCAATATGGGCACTAGGTCTAATTAAAAACCTATGGTATTCATATACACTAGAGCCCCGACTTGCGTCGTACCGATTTGCGTCGCTTTTTAAAAACTGGAAAAATTCGATTTGCGTCGTTGCAATTTTAAGTTGCGTCGGTCCCAGTTGCGTCGTTTTGACCCCGATTTGCGTCGGTTCGATTTGCATCGTTTTAATTTCGATTGGCGTCGTTTTGATTTTTGCGTTGCTAAAAACGGTTAAATTTTTTCTGCAGCATTGTGAATTACCATTTTTAGCATTTGTAGCGCAGCATCATTTCTGCCTTTTAGCATTTTAACAACTTCTGGCAACACTGATCGTCACCTGTACGCAAAGAAGTTTTCAAATTGCGTGAAATAAGGGGAATTCCCTTTTCTTTGTAATATAAGTGGTGCTAAGAAAAACTGTCTGGTTATGGTAAGAACTTAGTGTGTGATTCGCCAAAATACCTTAAGGACGTAAAAAATGAGCCAAAGTAGAAGAAAAGTAATAAGTTTGGAATTAAAATTGGACGTAATAAAACGTTTTAAATCGGGGGAAAAGGCTGTTAATATAGGAAGAGCTCTTGGACTAGCACCTACAACAGTAAGAACGATTTGCAACAGAGACAGTGATAAAATAAATCAATTAGCTGAAATTGTCACACCACTCCAATCTAAACAAGATACTATAGCAAGAAACCTCTTATTGGTTAAGATGGAGTCCCTTCTTTCAATTTGGATATATGATCAAAATAAGCGAAGAATGAGCAAGGACATAATAAAAAATAAAGCTCTTTTTATTTACTCCGACATTAAGAAAAATACTGCATCTAGTAGTAACGGAAATTCTGATGATTCGAAACCAGCAACGGTTGGTTTACCGCTTTAACAAGGGCAAATTTACATAATGTGGCATTAAAAGGAGTCAGCCAGTGCAGATTCATTAGCTTCAGAGAAGTTTAAGCTTGAGCTGAAAGCCATAATTAAAAAAGGAGGGTATTCTGCTAAGCAGATTTTGAATGCCAACGAAACAGGTCTTTTTGGAAACGGTTACCATCAAGAACATACTTGTCAAAAAATGAGAAAGCATGCCCTGGATATAAGGCCGCGAAGGATCGGCTAACACTTCTTTTGAGCGGAAAGGCAGAAGGAGATTTTAAATTTAAACCTTTTTTTAATGCATCTACTTTTTATACATATATAAATGAATTTAATTTTTGTTATGTTTTTTCTTAATTTATTGTTTTCTTATTTCTTTATAATAATTATAAACATTTGTTGAAGTAAATAAAATAAATAAAAATGTATTCATACTTGTTTTTTATCAAAAGTACAAAATTTTTTGCTTTGTTTTGAATATTTTCCCCAATAAATAAAATAGCAGTGCATTTATGTAGAAAAAGGTGATTCGATTTGCGTCGTTTCGATTTGCGTCGGGTTTCTCCGGTCCCCTTTAACGACGCAAGTCGGGGCTCTAGTGTACTGCCAATTCATGATTTTGTTGGGAAAATTTAGAGGTGTTTTACATACTGCTACAAGAAATTTCTGTAACGCGAATTTTGACAGCTGGAAAAATCTAGTGTAGTAATAACTGGAAATAACTATAATACCTGACTACTCATATAAATACGGGTACTTGGTGATGCAGCAGTTCAGTTGATAATAAAACGCTAAAGTGTCAAGAACTAAAGTGGTTCTATCTACACCGTTTAAATAAAGTGTGTTATTAAAGTGTTTTTCTGTAATTTAGTGCTATAAATAATTTTAAACAGTGTTTATTATTTGCAATATAGAAAGAACTCGATTTATTTAAAGTTTTATTAACATTTCATATAAATACAATTCATTATTAATAAGGCCTCAGCGCCCCTAAGAGGCATTATTGAGGCAAGTTGGCAAATAATGTCTTTATAACTTAATTAAATTACATGGGTATGCAAAATAAAAACAAAATATAATAATCAAAATTATTTTTAAAATATTAACTTACGAAAGAAGCATTTCAAAAATATATTCTTTTAACTGTCTTTTAAAATTTGAAATTATGTTTATTGTTTTCAACCTTAAATGTAAGTTGTTTTATTCAAAACTTTCCATATATTATATTCGCTGTTTTGTTGTTTCCAATCTGCACCTTGTAAGTTGTAAGTTTCGCTGATTTCTCGTGTTAAAAAATGATTGATTTTGAACAAAATTTATTGTACGATATCCTATATTGTGTAAGGATTTACACATTTACATTAATAGCTGATACTTATATACTATTCTGTATAATTATTTCATATGTTTATGTGTAACAAACGAAATAATAAATCGATAAAAACTGTTATCAGGTGTTGTGACAAATGTGTACAAAAAGTTTACTGGTGTAATTCAACAAAAAACATATCAAATTTATGAGAATGAGTGTGAGGGTAAATACGAGCTATCACAATAGATACATAGAAGAATTATTATGAACCGGAAGGTATTAGGCACCAATTTACAATTTTTAGTATATATAAACATAAGCGGGGACACATGGTCATATATGTTCATGTATGGGCATACATGGGCATATAATTAGGTTCATGCATGGTTCAATACAAGATCATAATTTGCAATTTGAGGGTATATGGCCGTATAAGGTTATATGTGACCATCAGCAAATTTTGGAACCGACGATATATGGTCATATATGAGAAAATGTATGGGCATGATGGATTGACTTATATGACCATGTATGATCACATACAGGCCCATGTATGTTCATATATATTTTGATTTTTACATGGGTGTGTATTATTTTATTAACAATATTATATAAAAAGCAAACAAATGTAAAACAATTTGATACCCTTCACAGTATTTTTAATAAAAATTAGAAAAATCGCCCATTCAAAAAAGTTACTTCAAAATGTATGGCTATTTTACAAATATTTCTTGATCTACTCAATATGAGTTAACAGATTTTTTTTTACACATTTTGTTTATTGAAGTGTTTGATGAACTTTTAATAATGTGTTTTTTTTTTTGTCTGGATCAGGGATTAAAAAATAGTCGAGATTTCGGAAAATTAATGAGATGAATTCTTTCTTTGTATTTGTTTTTAATATTGCCATGTTTGCTGGGGTATTTTTGAACACATTTAAATCATTTTACACAAATTTATGTAAATTTTCTTTTAAGTTGTGCATGATAATGACAAAGATAGAGAGACATACAGACAGACAGACATACATACATACAGTACGTCTAACAAGATTTTCCATGCAATACAAAAGAAAAATTAAAATCAAATATAAACAACAGATAATTAAATAAAAACTGCTTTAAAATAAAAATTTGTCTGCTTTAGAATTAAAATATGTTCCACATATTTTTTGTAACTCGAAAACGAAATAAAAAATATTTAAAATATTTAACATTTTATTTTAATTATGATTTCGAGCCAGCAAATGTGGTTGTATATATATCCATACTAAAGCTGTAAAAATATTGTGTTTAAAATTAGCTTTTGAAAAAAATTTACAAAAAAAAATCTTAAATATTACTTTATATATGAAATAATGTTAAAAATAAGTTATTATTGGTAATGTATTATTTATTTGATCTGAAATAATGAAGAAAAAGTCATTAGGAACTAATAATTTTATGTTTTAAAGTAATGAAGAAAGTAAGTTAATATTATTAGTGGTAATCTAAAAATGAATATTGATACGTCATAATCATTTTTACACTGGGGCTTTAAAACTCTTTCTTACTCGTATGATGGCGATACGATTTATACTACATATTCGGCATTGAAAACTTCTAACTATAAAATAATTTTATATAATGCTTATAACGTGAAATGTTTTGAAAAATTTTATATATTAATATATATATATTGTTTTGAAATAGGTGACATGTTATAACCGTCAAGGATATTATCCCAATTGTGGGTTCAATTGTAGAAAGAAATTTTTGAAGCCTATAGATTTACGCTACTTTCAACGTAAACATTTTTTGACGTTTGTCTTTAGTTTTTTAATTTAAATCCCTTAGAGTTTTATCGAAAGCTCGCTAAAAATCAGACATTTTTGCTAAGGAAGTATTTCAATAATTCCAGCAGAATATTTATATATTTTTTTGCCGAATGTTTTTGTCTTATCTTCAGTATTTACAGTCAACATATTGTTCTCCTCATAGTATATCATACTTTAAGATTCAACTGAAAATGCCAAAGATATAACAAAAAATTTGTTCAGCAAACATTTTGTTTTGCAAATTATTTTACAAAAATACTTTATATTCAAAGGTGTAAGGCACACTGTTGTTTTTGTTTGCCTATATTTTAAAAATCTTAACAATAAAAAACATATGTTTGAAACACTTTTGTATATTTCTTTTTGCCAATTTTGTTTACTCGATTAATCTTATAAAACTATTCGGATTTTTCGTTATTCGAAATTTTAGCATTTTAAATTATTTAAACAATTACACTGTCCAACAAATTAAGACTTTTTGAATGGAACAGAATAGCGACCCCATAATTCTAAAAGGGTATGTTGAGTAGATCATTTTTGTAGAACAAACTTATGGTCCAGCACGTCTGAGTTTTTTTTACAGTGGGTCAAAGTTTTCGTTTTTGGTCAAAGGGAGCATTATACTATTTGAAAAAAATGCTGTAAGTTAATGTCTGAGAGAATTCTTATGGTTAGAGTTGTATTGTGGAATTGTATGAGGATTATTTTTTTTAGAAGATCTTAACCCTCTAACTGGTCTCTTTATGGGTTAATTTGACCCATTTTCGAGAAAATCAAAAAATATCCTTTAAAAAAGGACATTTAAGGAGTAAAATATTCTACGAAAATGTTTGCCGGAAAATTTCAGTGGGGGTCACCAAAGACACCAATGTTGTAAATAAAGCTCTTTACGCTTAATTAGTAAAATTATACACCAACATATACAAAACAGGTAAAAACGGCGTCAAGTTCGGCCGGGCCAAACACTGAGTTCTCGCGTCTAGTCAGCTGTGACTTACAAATCGGGTGTGGTATTTATTAAAATTAATAATAAAAAATAAAAGAAAAAATTCAAGCATAATTGAGCTACTAAGCAGTACAAATCGGGTGTGATTTTTACTAAAATTAATATAAAAAAAGAAAAATTAAAGCTTAAATAAGCATGGCGTATTCTGTTTGCAAGTTAAGAGATTGGTTTTGTTTTATTTGTGGACATTTTACGCACCATCAAAGCAGAAGAAAGATATTCCCTACAATTGAAGAACCATATTTTCTTTTCTTTGGAATACGATTTTTATCTGAAGCTTGGATACCAAAAACCGTATGTACTACTTGCGAAAGTGGTCTTTTGACCTGGTACAAAGGCGGTACTAAGGCGCTGCCATTTCTGCGCCTATTACATGGATTGAACTTAAGATCACAAATTAGATACATGCTATTTCTGCGTAAATTACAAATTTGGTAGAAGCCAAAGGCACTACGCGATAATGACATACGAAGCAACAAATAATGTCATTTTACCAGAAGTGCGCTGTGAAGGTGTTCCGGTGCCTCAACCGCCTACACATACATTTTCGGCCAATATGACAGTCGCCAATACAGAAATAACAGCAGCGGTTGAAAACATATCAGATATAAGTTACTTGCCTCTTGATGGTTTAAACATATGTCCTAATTTGATAGACCAAGCTTATTTTGAAGATATTGTAAGAGATTTAGGACTAACAAAAGAGAAAGCTGAAATATTATGTTCCAGATTGAAAAACAGGAATTTGATAAAAGCCGATGTAAAAGTTACATTTCCAATAAAAAGGTATTGGAAGAAAGATTCAAAGGGAAATCCCAAAGTGTAATGCTTGCTGAATACGTATGGGGCTTGTACAGAAACCTTGACCCATCGGAACATTCACGTCAAGCTAAATACAGGAAAGCATATTAAGTTTAATCTTTAATCCATTGTCATACTACTGCTATTTCCCAATTCCCTTTTACTCGAAAATTCAAAGCGAAAAATGAAAACTTTGACCCACTATAAAAAAATACTCAGACGTGCTGGACCATAAGTTTGTTCTACAAAAATGATCTACTCAACATGTCCTTTCAGAATTATAGGGTCGCTATTCTGTTCCAAAAATGCTGTTGGACAGTGTTACTTTACATACTTCTTATAGTAATCGAATAACGATTAACTGTTTGAATACCCTAATTTTATATTATGGGAAAATCTTTCATGTGAAACATACTGTAATAAATTGGTTTATTTGCTAAAGCAAAACAAAAAAATTTGTTATTTTTGTTTTAATTCAATAAATTTTCTTTTTTATCTTGATGCTGAATAAATTTATATACTTATGTCAGGTTAAATATCCGTAATTGAAGGGAAATTAAGGATCTTAACGAAATTAGTTTGTTAATATACTAATTCTGGTAATTTTAAGTTGATTTTAAATAATGTATATGTTATGTATGTAGTAGAGCCCCCCTTTACCCGGTTTTACGGTCGACCGGTCTACCCGATCTTTACGGTATAGACCAGTCGGCCGGGTAGATTGGTCTACCCGGTTTACAGGGCTGTAAAACTTTTACCAAATATTCGTTTTTGATACTTTTTTCTTTTAATTAAATAATTAAAATATTGCTACAATGTATATACATTTTATATAAATTTGATGTCAGAATTATGAAGATTATTTTTGCATTCTGAACCAAGTCATAAAAACTGTGGACATGGGACTGACACAGACCGTGTTGTTTCCATATAAATGTGGGAAAAATGAAGGACTTGCATTTCCATTAAACTCACAAATCAAAGGAGTTAAAAATAGATATTTATTATTGGCACTTTCAGGGGCATGAAGAATGTTGATGAAGGTCGTAGCGGAGCAGAAAATGCATTCGATTTAGCTTGTGTCTAATAACTTTTTCTGTACCCTATCCATGATTACTTAATAAAAATAAGAACATTTTTTCATTTGAAAAAATTTTTCTATGATCTCGAACCAGACTAAAAATACATTTTCATACATATAATTACTAAAAAGATCAACCATAAAATAAAAAGTTCACTATTATAAATCAAAATATTTTTAATATGTGTTTTATAAAATATCGCTTAAAATTGGACAAAAATCGTTAAAAATAGGAAGAATCGCTATAATTTTTTTTTTTAAATTAAACAAATGTCTAAATAGCGAAAATAGCTAAAATTGCAAAAAACGCTGAAACTCGTTTTTACATTTATTTAAAGAATAAATTACATACACTCACAATATATTTTCCATAACCGACTGTAGTTTATTTAAAAAGTAATACGTAAAGTTTGTTTTTAAATGAGGAATTAATTAAAATTCATAGAAATATATTTTTTAACTATTTGAATCAGTCATTCAAAAAACAAACTATAAAAATTTACAGACATTCAGTAGAAGTTGATATTTTCAGTTAAATGTAAAATTGTATGTTTTCTGCTTCAAAAAATATAACTTCATATAATTCCTTTTTGTTTTTTTACAAAAATGGTTTGTATATTGTTACAAGAAATTTCCAGTATTAGTAATTTCTTTACACGAATTTTGACAGCTGGAAAAATATAGTGTCGTAATAAGCTGGAAATAACTAGAATACCTGACTACTCATATAAATACTGGTGCTCGGTGACGCAGTAGTTCAGTTTATAAGTAAAACGCAAAGTGTGAAGAACTAAAGTGTGGCTAACGTTTAGTCTATCTACGCGGTGTAAATAAAGTGTGTTATGTATTAAAGTGTTTTTCTGTAATTTTTAGTGACTGTTGTAAATAAATACAGCTATAAATAATTTCAAACAGTGTTTATTATTTGCAATATAGAAAGAACTCGATTTATTTTGAAGGTAAATAAATCAACGATGTATACAAAATTATTTCAATAAAAGTTACAAGAAATTTTTCAAATATACATACACACAAAGCCAATAAAAATATATAAATCTGTGTGTGGTGTGTTCTGTTGTGTTTTGTAATTACATACAAATAAAAAAACTTTCAATTTTAAAACTTTTTGTCAGAAAAAATTTGATGCTTATTTTAATTGACTTTCTATTGTTTTTACTTTTGTCGATTATTAAACAATGATTGAAAATAAACAACAAAATGGGTTGAATATAATGAAAAATCAGCAGTCGTCTTTTTGATTGCATTTTAGATTAATTGTGAGTGTATAAATAAATTGTGTTACAGTTAAAAATTTTATTTAAAATGATTTGTTAATAAAATTGTTATTTTTTTTTATAAGCAATTGCCTAATAGTTAAAATAAACCAAATTTATGAAAGAACGTGTATTTTTACAACCTTTGTCGTTTAATTTAATGACTTAAAAAAAACGAAATATCATTTTTTACGGAATTTGTAGTTAATTGGTTGAAAGTTAAAACAACGAAATAAATGAAAAAATCATTATTTTTACCGTCAAAAGAAATAAATAAAGGAAATATCACTTGTTTTTGCGGATTTGAAGTTAGTTTTCAACAGTTGAAATAAATAAAATATTATTTATTATGTGTATTAAATGAAAAGTGTGTTTTTTTTTTAATTAAATGAAAAGTTAGTACTCTGGTATATAAGTGATATTTCATTTATTTTTAACTGCATTTTCAGTAAATTTGAACAACGATTTATTTTTAGTGTACAGTTATCATATTATGATCACAAAATAACACTTATTTTATGATAATATGATATGGTATTATCATGCTTTGATTTAAATTCGTAATGATTACATTATTATCCTTGTAATAAAAATATTATCCTAAGTGATGTTTTCATCGTCCTAAGTCATATAATCATTAGAAATATACAACGATAGTTTCTAATCCCCAATCATGTTCTAAATTTCCCATAAAAATTTCTGTATTTTGATGCAATTTCATATTAGACTTTGGTGAAAAAAACATTTTGTCATATATTTCCAGAAGCCCAGACGTGAATATTTTTTTATTTTCACCCCAACTTATTTTTTCACCACAAAAAATATTTTTTACCGTCAACATTTTTTTTTCACCATAAAAATTATTTTCACCTCAAAAATTATTTGTATCACCCCGAAAATGTTTTCTCGATTTTATTTTATTTTCTCTGTAACAAAAACACCGTTGAGAGGGTTTAAAAAAATCGGTAAATCCGAAATTAATATTTTAACTTTTTTTAAAAAATCGGCTATTTTTAAAAAAATTTTCGAATTCTTTAAATTTTAAAGATTTGTTCAATTCTAGCATTTTTACTAAATTGCTGGCTATTTTTTTATGAATTAAGCGATTTTTTTAGTCCTAGTGTTTTTTTCGATTTCTAGTGAAAAGCAAAAAATCAATTATATTAATATTCTATATTAGGCTGCCTTTTTTAAAATACTTTAATTGTAAATTATAAAATATAAATCCATTTAATTATAAAATCAAACTCATTCTTTGAATTTTAAAATTTATAACAAATTACTTTTTAATGTCATAGTAGCAAAAACAGGATGTTCAAGAATGTATGAATTTATACAGTAAAAACACCCTTTAAGAAGAAGATGTATGTAACCTTTAAAAGAAAAGTTTTTTTTTTTTTTTTAATAACAATAGATATATTAAAGAAAAAATTCTAGCAATTTTTTTTTCTTAAGAAGTAAAAGGAAAACGTAGGGATGTGCTGTGTTTCAAGTTGATTGCTTATGAGCTGTAATAAAAATGAAAGGAATATAATTTCAAACAATAACAAACATTGTTAGTCTGTATCATTTTGCACCTGGTAAGCAAATACAAAGTGCAAAACTTGTTGTACTTACTCATCAATTGTTAATTTCGTGATAGTACCTAGGAAAAAAATCCTGAAATTTATTATGTTCATGCTTTGATGTTTTGCAAGATAGATATTATTTTCATTAATATTTTTTTTGTAAGAAAGGGTTATCTAGTTTTCTGTCGTGTTAAAAAACCCTTTAACACTTAACCATTGTGACAGGCACTAGCCATGTCATTTTTTTGAAAGCTCATCATCTGTTACTCTTACCAGCAGAAATTAGTAAAAGGTCAAAGTTCAATTGAAAGCATTTAGTTTTCCAACTTAAGAGGGATGTAGAAGAAATTTGTTTTGCTTCTAGAGAGGAATATTTAAGATGAAAAAGTATAAAATGCGTCATAAATGTAATAAAACCACTGTGATTTTCATTTGTTAAAACACAAAATAACACTTTCCATTTCGATGTTAAACGCTTTCTTTTATTTTATAGTTTTCTTTCTTCTTTGTGGATTTACATTATGTGGTACAATCATTTTAAATTGAATTTTATCGTTTGACTGTTCAACTATAAACGATTATACATGTTTTTATTTTTTTTTATAAAAGTGTGGAAAATTTATTTGGTTTTTTGTTATATTACGAGTAATTTAAATTTTATTTCTGGGTAAAGTGTTATATAAACAGTAAATTAAAAAGCATTTGAAATTGTTGTTCCGATTTTTAAATGTTTAAGATCAAACATTTTAGAATGTTTACACTGAGTATACTTGATTTTTTGTAATCTGTAATGAGATTCTTTAACTTTTAATCAACAAAAATTTGGTAGTTAAGTTGTCAAATTTTCATAGTAAACTGACAACGTTAAAAAGTTTCACAATTAACCCTTTAAAGAATAAGACATTTGTACCCATGCTTAGTGTGCTCTCATTGAGTGTATTAACAAATGGAAAACCCAACAGAAAATCGTCGTTATAAAGATATTGAATTTTTTACAACTCTAATTTACACCTTGTAAACTCATTTAATAATTTGAAAGTTTATATTATTCCTGTATATTTGCAGTTGATGAAATTATACTCCATACCAAAAATCTTCCAATTAACAATTTTGTTGAAAAACAAAGCCACGAACAATTATTTTGGTAAATAATTTTATAAAAAATCGATCAATATTACGAATCCCAGCAAAACCACACATTAGCAAATAATGGGTAAAGTAATGTATAGCCATAGGGGCCGATGGATTACTTTACACCTTACTTCATTGATGAATTTTATAGGCGATGAGCCTCAAAGTAATGTATATACCCATTACTTTAGATGTGATAATGTAAGGGGTTACTTATATGGTTACGAGAATGGAAAAAGTAATGTGTGTAAAAATAGATTTTTAAAAAAGAGGAATTTTTATTTAAAAAAAAATTATTACAAATATTTTTTTAAAATATTTGTAGTTAAAAATAATATGGTCAAGATGGGAATCGAACCAGGGAAATCTGGTTGCCAGCCAAGAACTCTACCCACTGAGCTATCGACGCATATAGTATTTGATTGCTTCAAACTTAAATGAATTGTTGTGCTTCGTTTTTTCGCTAGTGTTATCAAAAACAAACATACATTACCCTTTTGCTTACAAAAAAAAAACACAAAGTAATGTGTCTAAAAATATATTTTCAAAAATATTTCAATTATTACTTTACATTTATAAATCATACATTACGTAATCAATAATCAGTAACTTATTACTTCATGCTTGCAAGTAATGAAAAAGGTAACGAGCTATCATTACAAGGTAACGCATGATAATATCACACCCATTACCAAAGTTTTGCTGGGATGATTACTATAGTTTTAATGTTGATAATTTTTACAAAACTAATTGACTACGGCTTTGTGTGTGCTAAAAGTTTTTCCCTACTTTGGTGGTCAATTTTCGTACAACCGGAAAAAATATACTGAAAGACCAGATACTTCTTAAAAATTGCTCCATACATTATGTGTCATTTGGTTTAGTAGTTTAAAAATATATCTACAACGAGAGGGCATTTGATCGCTCATAGTACAAGACTACAAGACACTTGCTAATTTCTGGATTCTGTTTTTTTTTTGGTCATCCATACAAATCATATGAATGACACTGTCTTACCCACCTCAATTTGACAGATTGCTATTTTTTCTATATAGTTGAACTTCTCATACTCGTTATTATACTCTCCATCATACGTATATGGTAGGGGTACACTCACAAAATTAATTTGTTAAAAAACAATCTAAAATACACATTTTACTACTCGAACATCGAAAAGAGGACTACTGATTTTTCAATATATTCAGCCCATTTTGTTTATTTTTGTTTATTTTCAATCATTGTTTAATAACCGATAAAAGTAGTAATTTTTTAACTGACAAAACGTTAAAAAAACGATTTTTGTAGTTTGGTTTTTAATTTTGAAAGTTTTTATATTTTTGTAAAGTTTGATTTTTCAATGAGTGATTCAAATAGTTAAAAAAATACATTTCTATAAATTTCAATTTATTTATTATTTAAGAACAAGATGTACATATTACTTTTTAAATAAACTACAATCGGTAATGGAAAATATATTATGAGTGTTGATTCAGCGATGTCAGTTTATCAGTCTGTCTTTTGGAATGGCGATCACGACGCGAAGACGCAGGCGGGGGTGCTTATTTGTACCTAGAATAATGGACATCCTCCCGAGAAGTTTAGTACCTTTTTCATAAAAATTGGTGTATTTAAGTACAATTTTATAGTACCGATTGGCAAGTAAAATATTTTCACTTTTATATTCACCTCAAATATTTTTCACCTTAAAAAATTTTTTTTACCACTAAAATTTTTTTATTCACTACAAAAATTTTTTTTTACCTCAACAAATTATTTTACAAATCCACAAAAGTTTCTAACTCAAAAAAATTTTTTCAACTCTACAATTTTGCTTCTAAAGTTTTTTACATTATTTGTATCAAAAACAGTAGATAATATATTTTAAGGATATTGTATTCAAAGATTCGGCACAACCGAATTTATGCCTTTTTTTTGCTTGTATTTCACATAAGTTGGTTTGACCTCTCTTGCAATTTGGATTATTAATATTGAAACTAGCAAGTGTCATATAAAGTTCAGGAAATTAGAAGAACAATTTGAGTTGCAATATAATTTTTATCTATAAAATAGAAAAAGTATTTTAGTAAAATTGTAAACATCATAAACAGTATTTAGACGAATTAAAACGCAACAGATTTTTTCATTAAAAATATGCACCGAATGTATCAAATGTTATGATTATCATGCTTCAGAATTTGAATCAAAAAAGTTTCTCAGTTACTACAACAAAACAGTTTTTTTGTGTAGTAATCTGTAGTTGTTGTTTTTAACTGTACATTTGTTATGCCTATGAAAAATTACAAAACAACTATTATTGCAGTAATTTAAAATAAAAACTTCCGAAAAGTAATATATCTCCTAACAGATGTAAAAGCAGTTATTTTTAGTATTTTTAACTACTTTAAAATAGTATTTTTGCAGTACACCGTTATTTTTGGTAATTATTTCAAAGATAACAAATTTTCTCTAAGTTTATATTCTCACATTAATCAAAATTAAAATGGCTGAAAATAATTACTGACGACGAGAAGTATGTCTATTACGACAACACGAAGCGCAAGATATCGTATGTGAAGCCCGGACAATCAGCCAAATTAAAGCCAAAACCCGAATATCCATGGCACCGAGACATTGCTATGTGTTTGGTGGCGCCAACGGGGTCCCATCTATTATAAGCTGCTGAAATCGGGCCAGACGATAACATATGTTGCTAGAAAGATGGGAAAAGGTCATCATAGCTAAGGATTGCCAACACTTTGAATAAATTTGTATTGTACCAATGTTTCACAACAAATGCCAAAAATTTTACAAAAAAATCCCCATTTTTAAGTTATAACCCCATAATAGGAGAAAGAACACATTAAAATATGTTGTGTTGAAATATTGGTATACAGATGCCCAAAGGCAACATTAGCAGTTATGCTGGCAACCCTATCAATTATTGCTTCTGAGAAGCATTGTTAATTGTTATTATGTTTTTAAAATGGTAAAATTTATTTAACAGTCTGAAAATTGTAGATATAAAATTAAAAATGTATAATTTTTAAGTTCCTTACATGACCTTAAAATATCATTGAAAGGAACTTTTTAAACTTAAACTTAAAAAAAAATTTTAGATATTAATAATACATTACATACATTAGATACATTTTTAAAAAATAAAGATACACATTAGATATCCAAAATTAACAATACCTGTGTTGTTTTTAATTAATTGTTGTTTGCAGTTTTTGCATTGTTAAAAAGGATATTACTATTTTTCTCCTGCAAACATATTCATCAACTTTAGTTTTATCTGATTTAGTAGCTCCCATTTTTCTTTACCAAAATGTAGTTCATTTTATACATTAACATTTCTTATGATTTATTTTTATGTAGATGTCATACTGTTGTTGTTTTTGTTTGAATTGTAATAACTTTTCTTTGTAAAAGGAAATTAGTTTCCAGTTTTTGGTTGAAAATGGAATTTCATGTTATTTGTTGTTCTATTGCTGCTGTCTCATCTGTTTGATTGCGTTTTATTTATATTTATCTGTTTACTCTTATGACCTTGAATAATTTGGAAAATATGATGAAATTTTATATAAAAGTAACTTATGATGAAACCTTAAAGTTTGTTTTTTTTTATGGATTTATTTTTATTTTTGTCATATTCATAAGGTTAAAGTTGCTTTTTATATTCTAGGCAAAATGTAGCCTGAAATATCCAAACCAAATATTTTGTAAAGAATTTCATTAAAGATTTTAATTATAAAGTTGTCGTTGTTGTTTATTAAAATATATTTTTAGGCAGCTTTTGATATACTTAGATATACTTACATCATATTGTGTGAGAATATTTTTATATTGTATGGAAAGTTACTTATAATACATAGAATATCAGGATATATT
Source organism: Eustalomyia histrio (assembly GCA_949748255.1). NCBI lineage: Eukaryota > Metazoa > Arthropoda > Insecta > Diptera > Anthomyiidae > Eustalomyia > Eustalomyia histrio. The sequence goes on from OX456525.1 coordinate 4,060,667, forward strand.
ATTTTATATAAATAACTTGATAGAATTGATTTAACCTGTGGTAATCCACAAGTTACTTGTAATATGGTTAATGACAAATTCAATTAACACCCACAAACAAGTTGCCACATCTACCACTTGTTTGGCTGATTGTTATCCTCACTATAAATGTGTTGATCAGCAGAAAACTAGTAAAAAATTAGTTCATAGCTGAAAAAATTTAACTAAATTTTTTGCTGGAAACTACTAATTTTTTTACTAACTTATTTTTTTGAGTGTACCGAAAGCTGTGGCATTAAATTAATTTTTTTTTCGATTTATGAATCGATTTTAAAAAGTGTTGTATTTTTAAAAAGTGTAACATTTTTATTTTATTTCTTTAAAATTACGAGCTTTAAATATCTTAAATATAAAAAAAAGGAAATTAGCAATTTTTAGGTCAAAAAAGTACTAAGACTCTTTCGTCGTCAAATTAAAAACATTTTCGCAGAACAAATTTAGTATTTATATTTTTTCTGAGAGATAACTTAATTTATCGTGGTTGCGTTTTATAAAAAAATTCGCCTCTTGCAAATTATTCTCTCTTCAGACACCTTTTAATTCGCTGTTTTTTTTTTTTACTAAATTTCAACTTCAAGGAATTTTTCTCTGAGTGCAAAGTTGGGATTTAAAAAAGTGAAGCAGATGGAAGTACCTCTAATGCGATGACAGGTGACATGACATAACCCTAATGTACATTGTCTGAATTTAAAGTTTTGTGTTTATTTCCAAAATGTTTCTGCTAAAGCTTTACATTTTTTAATCTCGGATTTGTACTCAGAGAAAAAATTTTTAACATTTGTAAGTTAAAATAACAGAAAATACCTTTTAAAAGAAATAATATTTCACTTAAAAAAACGGGTTACTTACTTTTCTTTTAAATCAAATGGTTTTTGGTATTTATTTTAAATGTTGTTAAACAACTGATTAATCAGTTAAAATTAATTGTTAAAATTTTGCCTACGAATTCTGTAAAAAATAACTGATTATTCATTTATTTGAAATTGTTTAAGTTTTTTGTATTTTTGTTTGTTTTTTAATCCACAAAATGTATCCTCACACAATCTATAGATACATTTTGTGTGACTTACCATATGTGTGTGTTTATGAAGTTCTTGTAATTTGAATTGAAACAATTTTGTATATAAACAAACAATTTAAATAAAAAACAAATTGGATTTTTTTAATATTTTTTTTTTGAAACACACAGCAAAAATAATTTAAATTTGTAATAACTGTAACGGAAAAAAAAACACAAATTTCCGTTTTATGGGTAAATTTTTATTAAATGAAAAAAATAAATGAAACTGAAAAAAATCGGTAACTGACTGTAAATCATTTTGAACAAATGTATAAAAAAGTTAAAATAAATATTTAACTGAACTGAAAACAGTAAGTTAAATTATAATCTGAGTGTAAAAATATGAGTCTGTAGACAGAATGGTTAGCAATAGGTAAATATTTTTTTTTTTTAGAAAAAGCCTTAAAAAAATTAAGCAAACAAGAAAATTGTTATCGCTCAAAAATATCAAAAACAAAATATCAAAATTTTATTTTGCCAGATATCAATTAAGCATATCAAAGTTTATTAGAAAAAAGTATTGCATTCTCAATCTGGAACTGAAATTAAATACCTGCTTCAAGTTAATCTTTTTAAAATAAAAAAAATCATTACGATTAAAAAATCCCATCACGACTGAGATAATCTATCTCCAGTATTCAGTGATAACTGCAAAATACCTAAACACTAAGATTATTATTGTTTTGATGATTCTTAATGTGTATAAATATTTTGTTTAACATAATCCTTTAGAAAAACAAAAAAAAACTAAACATGAACAATGATAGCAACACGTATACTACATATTATACAACATTTATCTTGTCTAATAAATACAAATTGAAACATTAACCGCACACATACCAACAAATGTTTAAATGTAACAAACTTTTCTGGATTAGTTAGACAGCAATGAAAAAACTAAAAATTAAAAAAAAAAAACTCAAACTCAAACTAAAACTAACATTAGTTAGTAATTAATAAAAGATACAAGGGAAAGTCAAACGTAGAGGCCAATAAAACAATGTGAGCATGAACAACAATGGACGTGTTTAAGTTTGTATGTAGAAGGTGAAAGAAGGTGATAAGGGGGATTAAAGAACAACTTTGCTACCCTTTAAAATGAAATGCATTTAAGTCAAGGAATTTCTTAATACTAAACGTAAACATATTAGATACAAACATATACAGGGGTGATATAAATACCTATATGAGCCATTTCATAACAATTGTCCCGATAAAATTACAAGTATGTTTCATCAAGATTATATTTTTGGCATTTTTTGTCCTCTATGACACTTAGAGCCAACTTATACAATGAAATTCTTAATTCCCTTTTCAAAGTTGCTTTCAAACTTATGTCTATTTATATACTAAAAAAAAAAGACATGAACTAAAATGTAATCAAAAATTTCCTTTAAAATAGTTTATAAATTGTCCGCAATTAAAGTAAAATTTTATTAAAACTTTGAAAAATTTTCTTAAAAAGAATAAAAATTCCTAAGATTGAGGAAAAACGAAATAGTTTATATACTCAGAAATAGTTCATATTTTTCATAAGTTATATGTCTTGATTTTAGGAAAAAAACAAGTCAATTAAATAGAAATTAAATAATTTTAAGAAAAACATCTTAGTTTTAAGAAATTTGCATACTCAAATATAATAAAATTAAGTTTAGTTCAAAAAAAAAAAAAAAATTAAGGATATAATTAACTCCAAAATCGAGAAAGTACTTGAACTTAATGTGCGTTCATTTTTTGTTCGCGAGTAGTAAAATTAACTAAATTTTAGAAAGCCATTTCCAAATTTAGTTTTTAAGTATACTACTTTCTAATTTTGAAGAATTGTATTCTAAAAATAAGTTCAGACAACTAAAAACAAAAATTAATAAATTTTTTCCTATGTAATAATAAAAATTTTCTTGATTTTAGAAACTGATGAACTATTTCTAATAAAAATTTTCATGCAACTTAGTTCAGATAAATTTTAAAAATTTTAATAAAACATTCTTTTTTTTTCAAGTAAAAGTTTTCTAATTTTTAAAAAATAATAAAAAAGGATTTCCTGGAAAACGTTTAAATTATTTTTAATACTCTATTCCAAAAAAAAAAAAAATCAATTAAAAACAAACCAGTAAATTTTCCTAATTTTCAAGAAAAAATGTTATTAAATAAAAGAAATTAAAGTAACCATTAAAAAAAACAATTGTGCATGATTGTCATCTTTGGTTCGTGATCGTGCGTGAGCGTAAGTCAAAAAGCTTTCACGTGCCCATCTCTAATCTTAACAGTCTTAAATATTGAACTTAAAGTAGCTTAAAATATATTTTAAAATTTTATTTATGAAATAAATTTTTTTGTTGACTACAATACAAAATATCGCTGGCACATTTTATACATTACGGCATAATCGCTTTCCTATACCTTATTAAACTTTATATTTATCGAACTATCTTTTTCACTTAATAATAAAAAGTTTAAATTTGTATATGTCAAATAAAGTTTAAGCTAAAAATCCCATAAAATAAACTTATGAATTTTCCATTTTCCAATAATAACAAGAATAGTAACTGTTATATTTTGTATTTTTGCATCAATTTCCTTAAATTAGTTAATTTAAGAAGACAAAGCACCCCCAGTGTTTACTTAGCCATATATTCCGTGTGTCACTTAGGGCGTCCCTTTTTGTAGTTCTCTCAAGCAGAACCGTTAATTAACTATAAAAAGGATCTGACTTTGTCACAATTTATTACGTTTCAGGATATCCTGCATTACATTTTTTTTAAATTTGTTTAACCTTTTGCTAATTAAATTTAATTTATATATTAAATACATGAATTTAGTATAATTCAATTTAATTTTAAGACAAAAGTGTAAAGCAAAAAGTCTGTAAAGAGCAGTGTCCTCACAAAGCGGAAATCCTCCGAAAGTGGGAAAATACTTACTCAATGAGTGTAAAGTACTTTGAAATATATGGTAAAATATATTTCCTTTACCATAGAAGCAGGATAAGGAAAATTTTCACCTAAAAGAAGTGCTATTTAACTTGTTGTTAGAAAATATTTTCTTATTTTTAGGGAGTTAAGTCCTAGTTTTTATTAAAAAAATTATCTAATTAACTTAAATAAAATAAAGGTTTTCTTAAAACTAACAGTAAAATTTAAAATGATATATGAACTAATTAGGAGGAAATTTTACTGTTTTCTAATAAAAAGTAACTTTTTCTATAATTTAGAAATTTTGACCAAATTTTAAGTAAAATTTGTTTCTAAATTTCAAGGAAAGTTTAATTAAATATTGGTAAAAAGTGAATTGGCGCCGTTTTCATTTAAATTTTTCCACTAAAAAAGTTAATTTTTCTTAACTCTAGTTACTTTTTTTTGAGTGTACGGTGACATTTGTTGCACGAAAACTGAATGTGAATGAAGCAACAAAAGAAAAATACATCTGAGTGCGAAAGAGAAATAACAAAAACATGCACGAAAAAGGAAAACCGTGCTTTTTTGTAAGCCCGTTTGCTTCTCTACCCCTTTAGCATTCAAACACGAATTGCACGCAATAATTTTATGCAACAAAGTCACTGTGTAAATTGGCTCTTAGTAAACGTGGCTCTAAGTAAAAAGTAGACGTGATTTTAAAAATTAAAAAAAAAAAAATAATGATAACAAGTTAATTATTTATTATTGGAATTTGGTAAAAAAAACTGGAAGCTCGATAAAATTCACAATATGTGACCACGTCTACTTTCAAGGGTTGCCTCCTAACACTTACGAGCCGATTTGTATGAAAACTCGGGTATTTAATAGAGAATAAATATCTAAGAATTGAATTTTATGTATCAAAGTTTCATTAAAACCGGCGTAAACGTGTAAGGAGGTCTCCCCTATCAGCCAATTAAAAAAAGTTAAGGGACAACAGATAATTGTAAAATTGACCAGACATCCTTTTTGCGGTAGCGGTGCAGTTGGTTTAGAAAGTCTCATATGTATAGTGGAGACAATGAAGGACATTTTTTTTTTAAATGAAGTTATAAAAAACAACTAGAAACATAACATATTAACAAATAACTGGCGTCAGTTTAATGTTAGACTGAATTTACACTTAAAGAAGCGCTAATGAAGGTAAAATAAGGTTGAATGTAAAACACAGTTGTCTTAATATGGCAAATTAAGTTCTTGTGACATCAAAGAATAACCCATTCCCGATCATTTTATATGGCAAGAACTTAATAATTATATTTCAACTTGCTTTGTTGTTGTTCCAGTTATAACAAAGTTTCTGTAATTCTTAGAATCGGTTCCAAATCCGATATATTTCAACACCAACAGTGAATAATCGGATAGTGGAACAGTTTTTGAAGAGGAAATATACAGCATATATAGTGGCGGTGATTCTTTGGCTATCACTTCATTTATTGTTTTGAAAGTTATTGCTTTTTGAAAGTTATTCAAAAAGAATTCATATATACAGGTTGGTTGAAAAGTTCCTGCGCTCGAAATGAACGAATACTGTTTTTGTTACGAAATATATTTTTTTTATTCAATATAATCTCCTAGAAGCTCAATACACTTGTTCCAATGATCTTCCAATAATTTTATCCCATCCTTATAATGGTTTTCCGGAAGCTCTGCAAAATAACCGTCTAAGGCTGCTATGGCCTCTTCATTCGACGAAAAATGCTTTCCACGAAGGAATTGTTTGAGATTTCTGAAGAGATAGTAGTCAATGGGAGCCAAGTCTGGTGAATACGGTGGATGTTCAAGCAATTTGTACTTTAATTCTTTGAATTTAGCCATCGTCAAAACACTTTTGTGAGCAGGTGCATTGTCTTGATAAAAAATGATTTTTTTCTTCTTTAAACCAGGTCTTTTCTCACGAATTTTTTCACTTAGCTGATCCAAAAGGCTGCAATAATATTCAGAGTTGATTGTTTTACCTTTCTGAAGATAATCAATCAATAAAATTCCTTTTGCATCCCAAAAAACTGATGCCCTAACCTTCTTTGCTGAACGTTGTGATTTCACCTGCTTTGGAGCTGAACAACCAGCTTCAGTCCACTGTAAACGTTCTTGTTTCAATTTAGGATAATGGTGGTAGATCCAAGTCTCATCCATAGTTATAAAACGAAGCCAGAAGTTGGTTTTATTCGGTTTAAAACGCTCCAAATTACGCTGAGAAATTTGTTTTCGATTTAATGTGTGCGGCAAACTTTCCAAACATTTTTTTCATACGTAATTCTTCATGTAAAATATGGAGTACTCGTTCGTCTGAGATGCCTATGGCATTAGCAATTTCACGCTTAGTCAAACTTGGATCTTCACTAACCATATTATGTACCTGCTCAATGATTTCTGCTGTGGTTGCAGTTTTTGGTCGTCCTTCGCGTGAATCGTCTTTAAGGCTGGTACAACCACGTTTAAATTCACCAGCCCAAAATCCAACGGTGCGTTTTGAAGGTGCGGACTCCTTATACACTTCTAACAATTGTTCATAAATTTCCTTTGCTTTTAAACCCTTCAAAACAAAGAATCTAATGACTGCACGATATTCAATTTTTTCAAGAAAGAATGGACAGAATGACTTGAAAGTTTGCATGTGTTTTCAAGACAGTTATACCAACTTGAGAAAAAAAGTTTAGAGCTAGCAGTGCCATCTCTTGGTGAGCGCAACCAACCTGTATATTTTAAAAAAGCATTGATTTGTATATTTACCCGATGCTTATCATAAAAATTACTACTTTTGCAGCACAAATTTTTTCGTGTTTTTTGTATATTAAGAAGTTATTAAAATTATATTCAAAATATAACTTTTCACAGATTCATAGATATAAAGACAGTTTCAAATTTTTATAATTTTTTAAGTACATTTTTTTCACACTTTTGTTTAAATTTTGACTTAAAAAATGTATTTAATAAAAAAACATGGCAAGAAACACTCTAACAATGGAACCCTTTTAACTGAGAATTTTGAGAAGATACAATTATCAGACCCAGCTTTCTTTTTGAGCTTAAAATCTTTAAAAAATTTCTGGTTTTTTGATTTTTAAATAATTTTTATGCAAAATTGGAATATTTATTTTTCAAATACATTTTATACAATTGTTTTGGAACAGTTACAAAGATAAAAAATTGAAAAATGCGCCAAACGGGGCTACATCATTTTCACCAGTTGACGAAAATGCAATATATAAGTCTAATTATTTTATCGTCTTTATCATATCCAAATTTCAGCAAAATTTAAATTCTCATTTAAGAACGTTTTCTTATTTAATACGGATCTTATTTAATACGGTCTTATTTAATACGGATTCCAATTTATGCGGTTTTAAAATATTTAATAAATGAAAAACTTATTTTAATGCTTCTAATAAATTAACTTTTCATCACAGCTTAAATTCCAGAAAAATGAATGAGTATTTTTAACTCATGTTAAACAATATCACACAATGTAATGTTTTAATTGTTTTTTAAAGAGAACCAACACACTGGAGATTCTTCCAACTAATTAATGTGCTGCTCTCTTCGGGAAGGGGATAGAGGAAAGTTGAAAGGTGGTGAAATATGAAGGAAGTGCTTCAAAAATGACAACACTGTAATTGCGCAAGATAATAGATAAATCATAGAACAGTTGTTGCCCGTCATCTGATGGAGAGTTGTCGAGGTGCTATGGGAACACCGAAGGAGGTCGTTGCGGAATGTATGAGAGATGAAAACTCATACATATTATATTTCTAATTGATGTTGTCTTTGACTGGGATCGAGCCCCGCAAGCTTCTGTGTAACTGTTCAACTGCGCTTACCATTAGAACTCGTTTCTTTAAACATCCCAGCAAAATAAGAGCTGAGGAAAAGTAGTTAAACACTACATCTACTGAACCAGATGTTGTAAAAATTTCGTTGAATCATTAATGATTTTAAAATTGGCGTGTCATTGGGAGGAAGTAGTTTGTTTCAGTGCTATAAAAAATCTATGATCAGATGGACTTTTTCATTAGTTTATGGACTACAAAATAAATATAGGGAGTGGCTTTGTTTTAAATTTAAAAATGTGATTTTGAACACACCAAGAACCAGGACAAAGTGGATATCACTGGTATGCTAAAAACATTTTCAATAAGGCATTAAATGACTGCAGGAATTTACCATTTATGGATCAACTAAATAATCGTTTTTTTATTGAAATTATAAATTGTTATTAATAAATATTAAAATTAAAAAATTTCTATGCAATAAATCTTCAAGCTCAGGGTCAATTTTATAAAAAATATTTATTTTTTATCCAATGTTTCGCTATCTCAATGAATAGCTATATTTTTTTTTTATAAAATTGACCTTGAGCTTGAAAATTTATTACATAGAAATTAAATTAAAATGGTCGAAGAAATTAAACTGAATAAAATTAAAAAAATCTATATGCTTTTTAATGGAATTGTTACAAAACATGTTATTCTTATGACTTCATAAATAGAAGTTGATTAGTATCAACATTTTGGAAGTTGTTTAAAATGCACTGAAAGAGACATCTATTTTATAACTTAAAATACGAAAATCCAGTTCCAGAGAATACGCATTCGTGCCGACAACCGAATTTAGTAGCCACTTTAATCGTGTAGTTATGGTAGCCGGATATATCGGTTGTGACAACCAAATGCCAACTAAAAAAAATCCCATTGCCTACAACAGTACTAATCTGTTTTCTGGGTGTAACATTGAAATTTTCATTGTGTATTTTTTGTCATAACTTTTTTCTCTCATAAACTTAATACGTGTCTGCTGCAAAAACCTTTCTAACAATATGGTAAATCTGTGAAATATACAATTATGGAAATACTATAACCTCAAATAAGATTAAAATTAACCGGATGGAAATGTGCTAGAAATCTCTGTATTAGGATATTGTTGCACTATCATTATTATCACTTTATCCTGACTCATTTCTATTTAATGGCCAACAACAAAAACAAAATTCAATAATGTTCAGACATCCGACATTGAGGGATATCCACAGCCACACACACATATACAATCATTCATTATTTCCTTTATTACTTTCGATACACACACATACATTCATACAAAATACATTCATACACTTGTTGCATGTTGTTTTTATGTTGATTTGTGTTTTGTGTTCTTTATTTACACTAACAAGGATACGAATGTGTATGTAAATGTACTTGTATTAGTGTAATACTTAAATTTAAGATAATACCTACATAAGCTCTTAGGTAAATAACAAAAACTATAATAAAATATTATGGAATTCACATTCGACTTTTGGTAAACATTTTTGTTTTTTTTTTGTATAAAATGTATTCCTGTGTTGTTTAAGACAATATCTTGTTACATGAGATACCAACTAAATAAATTTATTAAAAAAATATGACTACGCCAAAACATACTTTTTAAAGGTGACTTTATCCGCATTTCAATTTTGACAAAACCGGTACGATTCGTACCGGTTTTGATATTTCAGTAATGGTAATACTAATACCCATATGAATAAAATGACGTTACCATCTACAATACCAAAACAAACAAAAAAATCGATACCAATACCGTTATTTGTTTCGGTTTGCCTACCTTGATTTTAAGTGTGGAAAGAATCATTTAAATATTTAGGCTTCTTAAAATGATGTAAAAAATATTTGCCCCACATTTTTTTTCTGAGAAATAAATCATTTACAATTCTGATGTGTGTGCTGGTGATCCAAAAATTTCTTTAGAGCTACTCGATTGTATACTGAGAAGGGCAAAGGTACTAATAGGTGATGTCAAAATCTTTGGCTTTATTTATGCTATTGGAAATAAATGGGTATGGTTTTTATCGATATTTCAATGAGAGATGCTTTGCTAGGATTTGCAACATTATTTCTATGGTATGTTTGGCATTATGCGTTTGTACTAGACTGAACATTACGCGGGCGGATCAATAAGTCTGTGACTTTTCGAACTTCCCTCGTAGTTATATGAAATGCAACACTGCTCCCATAAAGTATCACCTTTTAATAGACTCCTGTTAAATTTTGAGCAATTTCCGCCATTTTCTTTGTTTGATCAATAATTTCATCGTTGGAGCTAAATCTCATTCCACCGAACCATTTCTTTAGGTTTGGCAATAGGAAATGTCACTGGGGCTAAGTCCGGAGAATAAGGCGAATGAGGGAGCAATTTGTAGTTTACTTCATGGAATTTTGCCATAGAAACTAAGCTGTCACACGATTCCGTGTCGATTGTGAGCAAATACCGCAGCCTTGTTGCGGAAAGTTTTCTCATACACAAGTGATCGTTCAAAATTAAAACCATCGAGCCATGTGAGATTTCTTTGTCTTCCACAATCTATCGCACATTCAATCTCCGATCGGCCATATCATGAATTTTTTCAATTGTTTTGGGAGTAGACACCTCAACTGGGCGTCTAGAACGTTCGGTATTTTCCGTGCTTGTAAAGCCACAACGAAAGTCAGTAAACCATTTTTTTACCATTGAAATCGATGGTGCAGAGTCCCGATAGTATTTATCAAGCTTTTCTTTAATTTGATTGACGGTTTTTTTTTCGCAAAAAATAATGTTTATAAGCAAAGTTTGGAAATGTTGCAAACTTATTTCTAATGTGAGTAATGTGTTGCTCAAACTGTGATATTTGGCCCCATGAGTGTGCTTTGAAAGTTTGTGCACAAAGTTTGTGAGACTTGCCTGGACAATAGTTATGGTTTCTGTCGTCGTACGATACGTACTGATGAACTCAATTCAAGAACATCGATTCTTCATCATCATGCCGAAGCATTTTGTACAAAGATCTCGGAATATTCGCTTACAAGGTGCAATTGATGCAGCAAATAAAGGCAAACGACCATCCACTTCGTTACGGCTTCTCAGTTTGGGTCTTACAGATTTTGGTCGAAAAATCATCTTTCTGTCTAGGCGCATTTTTATATAGGCGGCTATATCAACAAACAAAATTGCCGCATGGGAATCGGAAAACCCACACGCCATTGTTGAGAAGCCAATGCATCCACAAAGAGTGACATTATTTGCAAATGTTTTTCAAAAATGCTGCTGGAAATGCCGTTTTAGTCAACGGCGAGCGCTACAGAGCCTTGATTATAGACTGAAATGGAAGATATAAACTTCGGTAATTTTCGGTTTCAGCAGGATGGTGCACCATGGCACACAGCTCATTAAACAATCGATCTGTTTCGCACTAAGTTCGGTAATCGTGTTATCAGCCGTCTTGGTGATGTCAGTTGGCCCCCTCCGAGCTGCGGTTTGACCCCGTTATACTTTTTTTTGCTGGATGCCGTTAAAGACTAACGCTATGCGAATAATCCAGAAACAATCCACACCCTAAAGTCTAATATCGACCGAGTTATTCGTGAGATAGAACCAGAATCGGTCAACTAGGAAAATTGGACTGACAGGATGAGCTACCGCGAAGCCAGTCGTAAAATCGTATTCCATAAATAATGGAAAGAAATTAAGTTTATTTCAGTTTTTTTAATTTATAAGAAAATACTTTTATTTGAATTATCCTCTATGATAACTGAAAATTTAGATTCAAACATCCAGAAATAATACTCCCCCTTTTCTCCTTTCCTTACCATATTAATATTAATGTCAACCCATTTCACTGTATACTCTGACAGAAAAACATAGCAAGATCAAACATTTTATCTGAGGTATTCAGTATCGACTTTAATCTATCTGTCACTTTTACACACAAATATTGGATATCAAATAAAAGGTATTTAGGAAATCTATTCAATGGAGTTCTAAAAGTATTTAAAAGTTTTCAAACAAAAAAGTTCGAAAATTTTAAAAACCATTTTTAACCCCAAAATATTACTTTGAACCGATATGTTTAATACTGAAAATTTTTACAAATAACCAAATTTCATCGAAATCCAGCTTACACTTGCGGGTATTTATCTAAAAAAAAGAGGTAGTGAATTTTAATGACATCATAAAAGTAACAGCCGTATTGAGTTGAGTTGAGTTGATGTGGATCCCCTGGTCTTTTCAATAGGCCCATTTGGTATAAATTTCGTTATTTGCCCTTCAAAGTTATCAGACTAATGTGACATAAAAACAGGTGCCACCTTAATACACATATATGGAAGGATAAATTAGTAAATTAATGGATGGGGTGGGGGGAGGGGGTGTTGCTGCTTGTCAACTTAATAATTTCATACAGTGTTGCACATGATTTTACTTTAATACTAAAACATATTGTTCCGTTTTTGTTTATATTTATTTTTTCAATTGTTGTTCGACTCAATGGGGGTTTGGAGCCCATTATGGTTTTGTGTAAATTTTATGAGATTTTATTTTTTTGTTTTTTATTTTGTAACGCCGGATATGAAGTACGATAGGGTGTAAAGTTGTTAAATATTTTAGTGGAAGCAAAGTAATAGCTTATGCTATGGCCTCATATAAGGAAATTTATGTTGCATACCTCATAAATATAACATAACATTTGATGAAGAATGCTGCTAATAAAACTTTTATCTCTTCATCAATTTTAATAATACCAACGCGTGTTGTCTTTTGAATATAATGATTATATAATATTTAGACTCTAGAGATGAACATAGATATATGTTAATAATATAATACGCTCTTAGCTTATTTAAAATTAATAATCTCCTCTTTATGATAATGATGTTGGTAATTTCTATTTCTTGTTTGTTTATTGTTACAGAGACGGATTTTAAAGAACGTCTAATATCAGCCGTCAAAAAGGAGGTAAAACAATTGATGGAAGAGGCTGTTACCAAGAAATATGTCCATGAAGAAAGTACCACTGTAACACAGCTATGTGCTGCTGTTGAAGCTTGTTTAAGTCAGGGTTTAAGGCGTCGTGCCTTGGGTTTATTTAAGACATCATCGACTACAGCATTATTGCATAAAATTGCTAAATTGTGTGTAGATGCCGAACATATCAGTAAAATGGTACAAGATATGGAATCAACTGAACCAAATAAACGTTCATCGTCGTCTAGTGACAGTTTTAATCGTCCACCGATGTTAAAGAAAGGAAGTAGCAGCTCTGTAACTAGTGCTATGAGTGCTAGTTGTTCAACCATATCATTAGGATCCATGAAGTAAGTGTCTTCTGGAAGAACACTACTTTTGTTACTAATTTCAATACATTTCTTTTATTCAGATATCTCTGGATTCGTTTAGCTTTATATGAAAAACGTTTAGTTAAAATCATTGAATATCTAGTGGAAAATGCTTCATCTTATTATGATCGAGATTCTTTAGTTGCAGATTCTGATTATGGATGTATTTTAAGTTCATTATTGGTTGGTCCTTGTGCTTTAGAATTTACCAAAGCTAAAACTGCTGATCACTATTGGACAGACCCACATGCCGATGAACTAGTACAAAGGCATCGCATAAGTTCGGGTAGACGTTCATCTTCAGTTTCGTCCAGAACTCCAATTATTAATTTCAAACGAAGTTTGAATACCAGTACAGATGAAGCCAGTACGGGTTCGTTTAAGTCTATAGCATCATGTACAGTTGCCAAAGATTATGTGGAATCTTTACATCAAAATTCTAGAGCTACATTGTTGTATGGCAAAAATAATGTACAAGTTTTGCCGGTAAGTTCGAATAAATTTAAAAAAAGTATTGAAAGTGTTTTCAAAAAACTTTAATTTCTTTACCGCAACAGAAAGATTGTAGTGAACCCATGTTGGGTTATTTAAGTCTACACCAACATATACAAACATTAACCATAAAATGGACACCCAATCAATTGATGAATGGTTATCAGGAAGCAGAAGATGATGTCGATAAGGAACACTATTGGGCTTATGCCTTAAACATTAATGTCGATGATATAGTGTATGTTCATTGTCATCAGAACAGAGGCGAGGACAGTGGTGGTACTATTATTTTAGTAAGTCAAGATGGTTTACAACGTCCTCCCATCATATTTCCTGAGGGTGGTCATATGCAACAATTTTTAAGCTGCTTGGAGACCGGACTTTTGCCACATGGTCAACTGGATCCTCCGCTGTGGTCTCAAAGGGGAATTGGTAAAATATTTCCATGGCCAAAAAGTGTACGCAGACGTATATTACCCTCTGTAATGGAATCATTTGATGAAACACCCATCGATTATGTATTTCGTATTGTTAGCAAAAGTAAACATGAAGAATTTGGTAAGAATTTGTGATCTAAAATTTAATTAAATGTATTAGAGAAATTATCGTTTTTTTAGTGGCCGCTCATTCAATATTGGATTTTGTCAGAAGTGCCCCTAGGAGAGCTCAATTAAGTAGTTGCTCTACCACAGGCAGCAGTGAATGTTCGAGTAAAAGTATTTCCATTGATCAATATCCTATGGAATCTCCCTTGTTGCAAACTAATCAAAATGCTAGTATTGAAATGGTTTGCTCAACCATGAAACGTCAAATAATATCAAGAGCATTTTACGGATGGTTGGCCTATTGTCGCCACTTGTCGACTGTACGAACACATTTATCGGGTTTGGTTAATGGGCGTATAACACCAGAAAGTAAGTTTAAATTTAATTTTCAAAAAATTTTTGTTTAAAAGTGGGTTTCCATATTGTAAGTTTCTTTTATTTTAGTCAGGCGCCTATTCAGGCATTTTTGTCATGGCAAATTTTGTGTTGCATAAAACTAGCTGGACAACATGTTCTACAATTGATTCTATCACTGATGTTTTTTTATGTAATTGTCCCAAAAGCAATTGGACCTTGAAATTAAACCAGAAATATTTCTAAAGCTACCTTTTGTGCTTGTTCTTAATTAAAATTCAGTTCCGTGAAATGGATTCCGGATCATTTTCCATTGAAATTGTTGTATTGAATAGATAAGATTGAATAACATATTTTAAAAAAACCTCCTGGCAATATTTCATATACATCTACGAATTTTTACTCCAAAGTGTATACTCTCTATATAGAATATCGTGTAGGTTGATGGCAAAACTTTCTTATTTTGCCGATTTTGTAAAAATACGTTTATGGTTTTTTAATATATATATATAAGGAGTTAAGCTGAAAATGGACATATCACCCTACACGGTAATATGTCATAATTCCCACGGAGATTATCATTAGAGGATTTCAACTATGTGACATGTTCGGAGTGGGTCTTGCTGAGGGAGGCTTTTCTGCGCAGACGGCTTGCGAATGGACATATTCCTCAAACCCAAAGTGGGGAAAATATCTGTAGGGGAAATGTTCGGACACCTTAATTTTTTCTCCAATAAAATGCAATACTGTTCTCTTATAGGAATTACTTCACCTCTCGAAATACATATTTTTATATCAGACCTTCTTCTCGAATAAAAATTCAAACGATCAAACTTGACAGACTACAAACTTCTTGTTTGATTTTCATTTGCGTTAACAAAATCAAATAAAATCAAGATCGTTGCGTAATTTGCCGTTTTCAAGGAGCTAAAGGCGGGCGGCCATACATTTCGTTCTTTTCTGTCAGTTTTAACCTCACGTGTGAAACTGTTCGGTTTAACACGAACAACGACCATATTCACAAACTAGATGTTGATTACTTCAGTTCAAGTCAAAAAAAAAATTAGAGAAAAAATTATTAGCCGGCACTCTAATCCTCGTTTTCGACTCTGACAATCCTTTTAAACAGCGTAATCACACACACAAGCAATTTAAGACGAACACGTTTAAAAACAGACGGTAAAAATCAAGTTGTGACAGATTTTTTTGAGCACGTTCAAGAAGGACGGTTTTTTGCCATACCGACAGTTTTAGCCGTACAGTTTTACCCGTGTTGTTAAAACTGCAAGAAAAGAACGAAAATGTTTTTAATAACAATATCCAGGGAAAATTGGACCTGATTTTACAATCTGTCTAGATTTGATCAGATCTAATTAGATCTCAAATTTGTCCAAGATTTTAAAATCTAATTAGATATGCACCTCGTTTCTATATTTCTAGCATCGATAAAGTTTTCGCAAAAACATGTAAAACGCAACCCTGTTATGATTTCTATAGGGTGAGTCACAGGCAATTAAATATATATATATTAATCAAAAGAAAATAATAAAGCGCTGTGTTTTTGATATTTCTCCATCTAATAAGAAATTTTACAAAATTAAATGTGCCACAGCTTTAAAAGTTAGAAGCTCGAAAAAAAATCCCTGTAAAAATAAAATCAACTTTATTATCTGTTAAGTCACCTTGTATAAAATAGGGTGACTATAAATTTCTCGATGAGAAAACTTCTCGCATCAGATACAGAAACGGAGTGCTGGTACAAGTACCCCTTTTCAGATCTAATCTTTTTTACACGGGATATTTCGATACTACAAACGACAAACTGATAACCACCCTCATATATGTGAAGGATATAAAAATTACAGTAAGCTTGGTTAACTTACATCTTGTTAAATTTTTGAAAATCAAATCAAATCTTTGATGGAAGTCACTTTAGGTGAAATGAAAATGCCGTATTTACCGATTTAATGAAAGTTAGGTAGTTGGATTGGAATTTTCAAGATTGATTAATGAACATGGTTTTTGAGCTGTTTCAGAAATATTGTGATATTTCAAAAACTACAAAAAATCTAGATCTTTAAAAAAACAGCTTGTAGTGTCTTGCGAATATAAGACTTAATATTGTATGGACTATATAGCTGGTATTGCGGAACTGCATTATTTTTATATTCTGGCCATAAGGTGTCAACTCACATGTTTGGGAATTAGAAATCTGTCAACATAAATGTTAACCCATTTTAAATAAATCCACTTTTAGAAAATATTACCCAATCAACGTTATTTTCAATTCAGTTAACTTAAATTTTCAAATTCAAACTTTTCTTTCAGTGAAAGCTGATGAAGAAGGTTTAACTGTTGATAAATGGAAAGAACTGAATAATAACGGTAAAGCTATAAATGCTGATGAAGTCTTTCGTTTAGTTTATTTTGGTGGTGTGGCACCGGAGCTACGAAAAGAAATTTGGCCTTACCTACTGGGTCATTATACTTTTGGTACCTCTGACAAGGAACGTAAACAACAAGACGAAACCTGTAAACATTACTATGAAACAACAATGAGTGAATGGTTGGCCGTCGATGCCATAGTACAGCAGAGAGAAAAGGAGAAAACGGCTCGAGCTGTGGCAAAACTTAGCTCTGGCAGTAACAGCGGTCAAGAGAAAACTGTTAGAGCTGCGGACATAGAAATTGGTGAATTGGATAATGAAGTATTTGAGGATATTTCTGATATATCAGATCCTGGTGATTTAGAATTTGAGGATGAACAAAGAGAGCCATTACAGACGGCCTCTGTAAGTAACAATGGTCTTCTTACGGTAAAACCTATACCAAGAGCTATGAAAACTAGTACCGATTCTGGAAATGTAGATGATAATACCGATGATCTTAATTTAGATGAAGAACATAATGAAACTAAATCACTGTTGGACATTGATGATAATACTACAACAACGTATCGTAGTTTTAAAGATGAATCGTTACACAAGGAAGAATCCTATGGCAATGTGGACACCAGTGTCAAAAGTACTCCCTCAACATCATCTTACGATACTGTGGGGAATGGTTATCAAGAATTAAAAACCGGAACTGATACAAAATCTATTCTTAGTCCTGAGTACTTGAGTGCTGATGATTTTCAAGATAATTTAAAAGATGATCAAAAGTTAAATCCAGAATCTGATGAGAAGGAACCGAAAGATATGGAGGATAAAAATAATGATTTTAGAACAGCTGTTTTTGTTACTAACGCTTCCGTAGATATTGTCAATTGGGAAAATTGTCCACAAAAATGTAGCAGGCCCATGTCACCATTAGAAGAACAACCTGCAGGATCGTATACAGCATTTGATGCTTTAACAGAACCTAAATCGGCGTGTGTTTCACCTGCAAGTTCTAATGGCGGTATTTATAGTGTGAGTATAAATTCATGATTTCTTAAATGAGTTTGTATTTTAATATCTGCTATTATTATATTTTGTTTAGAGCGAATTACTGGAACAATTTGGTTTAAATTTACATCGCATTGAGAAGGATGTTCAACGTTGCGATCGAAATTATGCTTATTTTGCAAATGAAAATTTGGATAAATTAAGAAATGTTATATCAACGTAAGTTTAAACGAAAATAATTATGTTTTCAACCGTGTTTGACGTTAACCAAATCGTTTGGTTGTTGCCACCTATTCTGCCAATTCTATACTTTAAAATATTTGTCTTACAAAAATATTTCTTTTATTTTGAAAATTTGCAAATTGAATTGACAAAATTTTTAATGATATTTTACTAACTTATTGCAAAAACAGAATTAGTTTAAGTGAATCGGTACGAGGGTGGGCAACACTGCTCCTGTCTAGTAGTCGTCTGTCAATTGACTCTTGTCAAAATGTGATCAACCTTGATCATTTAGTTTGTGTTTGACAGCCATTGATAGCAGACTACCGCTTGATTTGAGGAGAAAATGAAAAAAGTGAATTTCGTGACAAATACTATGGGAACTCTCTATCGATTTTAATGGTAAAAAATAGATTAATGAATTTCGTTGTGACCGTACAAGCACGGAAGATGCTGAACGTTCTGGACGCAAAGTTTAGGTCTCTCTCTACTCCCGAAATAATTGAAAAAATTCACGGTATGGTGTTGGCCCATCGGAGATTGAAAGTGCGAGAGATTGTGGAAGCTATAGGAATCTTATATGGCTCAGTGCTTTCAATTTGGAATGATCACTTGGGTATGAGAAGGCTTTCCGCAAGATGGGTGCTGCCTTTGCTCACAATCGACCACAAACGGATGTGTATTATCCATGGCAAAAATCCATGAATTAGGCTACAATTTGCTCCCTCACCTACCCTATTCTCCAGATTTAGCCTTGACTGACTATTTCTTGTTTCCAAACCCGAAGAAATGGCTCGGCGGAAAGAGATTTGACTTCCACGAGGAAATCATGTGACAAACAAATCTATTTTGATAACTTCAACAATTCTTTTTTTTTGGAAGGGTAAAAAAAATTGGAGAAATGTTGGACAAAGTGGTCCCAGCAAAACTTTGGTAATGGGTGCGATATTCTCATGCGTTACCTTGTAATGATAGCTTGTTACCTCTTTCATTATTTGCAAGCATAAAGTAATAAGTTACTCATTATTGATTACGCAATATATGATTTATAAATGTAAAGTTATAATTGAAATATTTTTGAAAATCTATTTTTAGATACATTACTTTGTGTTTTTTTGTAAGCAAAAGGGTAATGTATGTTTGTTTTGACAACACTAACGAAAAAACGAAGCGCAACAATTCATTTAAGTTCAAAGCAATCAAATACAATATGCGTCGATAGCTCAGTGGGTAGAGTTCTTGGCTGGCAACCAGATTTCCCTGGTTCGATTCCCATTTTGACCACATTATTTTTAATTACAAATGATTTAAATAAAATATTTGTAATATTTTTTTTTAATAAAAATTCGTCTTTTTTAAAAATCTATTTTTATACACATTACTTTTTCCATTCTCGTAACCATATAAGTAACCCCTTACATTATCACATCTAAAGTAATGGGTATATACATTACTTTGAGGCTCATCGCCTATAAAATTCATCAATAAAGTAAGGTGTAAAGTAATCCATCGGCCCCTATGGCTATACATTACTTTACCCATTATTTGGTAATGTGCGGTTTTGCTGGGGTATACAGCTCAAAGGAGACTTTGTTGAAAAATAAAATGATTTTTTTCTCCAAAAAACCTGCGCATCATTCAAAACAAGTCACGGACATTACTTTACCCATTATTTGGTAATGTGCGGTTTTGCTGGGGTATACAGCTCAAAGGAGACTTTGTTGAAAAATAAAATGAATTTTTTCTCCAAAAAACCTGCGCATCATTCAAAACAAGTCACGGACTTTTAAAAAATTTAAAAATTTATATTTCTAAAATTTTGAGGTCACTTAAGCCAATTGTATTTTTGAGTATAGAATTGTTTTAGTTTTTTGATTTTAATTTACTTATGTTAATTTTTTTTATTTTGCAGTTACGTTTGGGAACATTTAGAAATTGGTTACATGCAGGGCATGTGTGATTTGGTAGCTCCACTCTTGGTCGTTTTCGATGATGAATCCTTGACTTACAGTTGTTTTTGCAAACTAATGGAACGTATGATAGAAAATTTTCCCAATGGTGGTGCCATGGATATGCATTTTGCCAATATGAGGTAATAAGACAAATTGAAATTGCGTTTTAAAGAGTAAACTTATAAATAAATATTCTCTTTTCTTACTTCCTTATAGATCATTGATACAAATACTCGATTCGGAAATGTATGATCTGATGGATTCAAATGGTGATTATACTCACTTTTATTTTTGTTATCGTTGGTTTTTGTTGGACTTTAAACGTGAGTTGGTATACGATGATGTTTTTTCAACATGGGAAGTTATATGGGCTGCAAAACATGTGGCCTCAGGACATTTTGTATTGTTCTTGGCTTTGGCTTTATTGGAAACTTATCGGGATATTATATTATCGAATAGTATGGATTTTACAGATGTTATTAAATTTTTTAATGGTAAGTTGCAAGTTAAAGAACTCTTTGATATATTTTTTTTCAAAAATATTTTATATTGTTGCAGAAATGGCCGAAAGACATAATGCCCAGTCTATTTTGCAGTTGGCACGAAGTTTAGTGTTACAATTACAAATGATTATTGAAAATAAGTAAATGGTTTAATATTAAATTTGTTTAGAATAATAACATAAAGAGGCCAATTTATATTCGACCTTATCAAATATAAAAATAAAGCTATTAGAGCTTTTTTCAAACTTTTTCTTTTTTAGTTTGAAAAAAGTTTAATTTTATTTTTTTTTGGTAAGGCTGATTGATTACACTAATAATTCTTCCTGTAGTTGTAGTTGAAAGCATATTTGAAACTTCCACTGTATTTTTAAATTTTTGAACAAAAGATAAATCTACTCGTATAATGGAAAAAAATATTACCTTACAATCATTTTTTTTGGTAGTCTATAAGCAGAGTATATTTATAAATCAAAAGAGAAATAAAAAACAAAACAAATTATTTATGTATATGAATTAAAACAGATTTATATAAAAATGTAAAGAATTCAAAAATTGTTAAAGAATGAAATCCTATTGACTTTTTAAGGACGGTTGAGCTTTTTTTTTAAATTGGAAAATCATATTCTTATTAAAAGAATACTGTAACAGTTTAATTTATGTTTAATTATAAAGAGTTTAAGACAGATGTTTCAGTTAAAAAATAACTTTTATTGCAATAAGTCACATGCTGTCTTTAAATCTATTTCTTTAATTTGTTTCTTATAAAATTTTAAAACATTTCTTTAACTCATTTTTAACAAATAATTTTAAACAAAGTAAAAATTTTTAAAAACTAATTAAACACTTGAATTTTTTAAAATGATTTTATTAGAAATAATTTCAATTAAAGCAGATGAGAATTATAGAATCACACATGGGACTAGACATTCGATATCAATTGTATTGAGATTATATTTGATAACTGAACTGAATAATCAATATCATTAGCATTTCATTGATACCAATTGTAATGATATTATTTCCACCACCAACTATTGAATTAATGAAAATCATTTTAGGTGATTAATTTCCTTGATTAAAAACAATCGACTTAAATTGCATTAAAATTAATGTCAATAAAAAATTGTCAAATAAAAAAATAATTAAAATTGACAGATGTTTTAAAAAACGTTAAAACTGACAAAAATTACTGAAATAAGGAAAAACGGAAAACTAGAAAAATATGTTCAAATTAATCGAGCGTACCGGAATGCTCTCTTCCATTTTGTTCTCCGTTCCATTTCATATCGATACAATGTTGCATTCCATTTCGTTTATGCCTACAGATCAGGTGATTCAATTAAAGAGTAGTTATTTCACAGAGATTTTGCTTCTCACAATTCTCACAAAACCTATTCATAAAAAACGTGACCAAAAGTAAAGAGTATGGGCTGAGTTTATGAAGAAGGGTATTTGAGAATGACTGACATACTATTAAAAATTATTATCAGCTATGGAAGGAGGAGTATTTATTAGTGATAAATTTTTATTTACAAAAAAAAAATTGTTCACGCAAGATAAATAAAAATTTACTTCCACTCTTTTTTTTATCAAAAAAATTCACGTTTAAAAAATTTCACCAAAATTTATTTTTCGTTAAAAAAAATAAAAATGTTTACCAAAAAATCTAAAACTTTAAAAGAGTCTATTTCAGCATAGAACACCATCAAAGAAAACTCGTAACCTTCTGAATTCGTTTTAAGTCCAACCAGACTTACGCTGTTCAAAATTGGTATTTACATGTAATTTTTTTATACCAAATTACCGATTTTCAAAAGGATCGATATATATCGAAAAAAATTGTCGTATGAAAAAATTTCGCCAAAATTTATTTTTCACTTAAAATAAATGTTTACCAAAAATAAAAAAACTTAGAAATACGACTATTTAAGCAAAGAACACCATCAAGGAAAAACCATAACCTTCTGAATTCGTTTTAGGACCCACCAGATTTACACTGTCCAAAATTGGCTTGAATTGGTGTTTGCAAGTAATTTTTTTATACCAAATTACCAATTTTCAAAAGAATTGATATATGCAAAAAATTAATAAAATTTTTGACTACTCCTTTATCATACGCAGTCTGAAAAGGTTTCCTCCATTCTAAAATCGATAAAAAAAATAAACAGTAGTTTTACAATTTTTTGTCTTAAATAACGTTTTTTATTGCAATTGTTTCTGAGTCTGATACTTAAATCCTGAGAAACAGAAATGATTAACAGTTCGGACAGATTGTTTTGCAGTCAAACGGATATTAGCCATATTTTTTAGATATAATCTCCAAACAGAAAATGGGGTATATGACCATTTACAAAACGGTAATAGTACTCATGGAGGTTAAGACCAAGTTGTTGTGGATGTTACATTTGGTAATAAACTTTCCAGTAATTATTTACATTTTCCAGCCGAAGGCCATTTTTGCAAAATAAAACTTGCCTCAGATTCATAAATTCCTAGCAGGAGAAAATCCCAAAACTCAGCCAAAGGACACTATGCAGAAAAACTTTTACACAAAGCTGTCTTCGGACATACCATAGAGGAGAAAAGTTAAAACCGCTGCAGTAGGCCGGCTGCACAAAACACTTAACTTGAATTATTCCCACAATGGGAATTTTGTCTTTTTAAGAAACGGTCTGACCAAACATTTTTGGTCATAATCTCCAAATCGCAAATGGTGATAACACCCTGTGTCACCGCAATATTAAAAAAATTTTAGAAGAAAATTGCAGCCATGATTTTATTTAATGAAATTTTCGAAATATATTTTTAAAAAGTCTATGCTGTTGTTAGTTTAAACTCAGTTTTGCTCAATTAATATACGTTTAAAATAAATCGAACTTAAAAAAATATCTAAGGCAGCTTTCATATCAAAATATTAAGAATTTATTTTGAAAGTAAAAAAAAAAAAAATACACATAATAATTTAAAATATACAAAAACTAAAAAAAAAACATAATAAATTATTTATTGCAAACATTTATGGAAACTATCTTCTTACAATATTTCCTTGAAAATACTAAAAAAAACAAAATAAAGCAGACATTTTACAGAAAATCTACACCCTTAAGAGACTGTTATTTTATTCGTTTTTTTTATCCAACATATATCACTAAACTATATATATATATATAAATATTTAATTATTATAAACAAAAATACTTAAACGCCAAAAACAAAAAAAAAAAAAAAAACAAAAATTTAAATGTGTCCTTGTGTACCTTAAAATAAATCACAAACATTTTTTATACCTTGATCCTTACTAATTGTTAAATATTTCTATATAAATGTTTTCCTATTTATGTAATTTTAAACTTGTATAATTTCGTTATTTATTATTAAAAACTTATTAACACAATGTTTAGTTAGCAACTAACTGGGACTTTAACTGAAACATTTATTGTTGCTTACCATATAAAATTTGAATTTAATTTTTGACAAAATTTTAACAAAACACTGTATTATTGGGCCTTATTGTATTTGTTTATATATTTTACATTATTTATTATTACAATAGCTGTGTTTTTTTTCTTTTGCTACAAAATTTCTGATACAAATTTGGGCAATGTACATTTTAAGTGTTTATTTCTTGAGTTGATTTCTCTATATATGTTACAGATTAAGTGTGAGCAAATACCTAAAACTATTTTATTATATTTATAAACTAATTAAAATTTTATTATTTTATTAACTTAATATCATAAAAACATCAGTTACTTAGTAAATTTTTAAATAATAAAATATAAAACTCAAAACAAAAAAAAAAAAAAAAATTGAATTGTGTTTTAATTCTGCAGCAATAAAGTGAAAGGTAAAAGAAAATATAAATTATGAAGTATGAAGTATGAGGAGCTTTCGGCAATAGGGGGAAAAATGTCTCCCCTGATTTCCACTATATTTAAGAGAGTTGTTAAATTGTTCAAATTTAGATTTTGTACAGTTTCTGATCATCCTTTATGCCTCCAAATTGTACAGTACTATTTCACACGTAATTGTGGTGAAGTGTTTTTGTGATTTCTGGGTTCGAAAAAAAAATAATAATAATATAGGGTCCGCCATCTAACGTTTTTTTTTCAACTAGTGCTTACTTCGTGAATGGTAACACTTAGCTCATGTCTGATTTGACAGATAATTAGTTTTATCCTTCCGCTGAACGAATATGGTTGTGTATACGCTTGAACAACGCTGGAAAATATTGCGACATTACTTTGAAAATCATGGTAATGTTGCAGAATGTCATCTTTTCAATGTCATCTTTTGAGATGAAGCTCATTTTGATCTTGGCGGGTATGTAAACAAGCAAAATTGTCGCATTTGGGGAACAGAAAACCCGCACGCATTTATTGAGAAGCCGATGCACCCAAAACGAGTCACTGTTTGGTGCGGATTTTGGTCCAGAGGCATAATTGGGCAATTTTTCTTCGTAAATGTGCAAGGAGTGGCCGTTACAGTCAATGGCGATCGTTATCGGGCCATGTTGAACGAATTTTCGTTCACAAAAATTGAACTGGACGGCGCTACGTGCCACACAGCCGAAGCTACACTCGATGTTTTGCGCCCTGTTTTTGAAGATCGCATTATCAGCCCCAGATCTGATTTGACACCGTTGGACTATTGAGGTGCCGTCAAAGATAAGTGTTACGCCGACAAGCCAGAGACAATTGACGCTTTAAAGGACAAAATTCGTGAAGCCATTGGTGAAATACAACTGCACACAATCGATAATGTGCTTAAAAATTGGACCGATCGTGTAGGCTACTACATGGCCAGCCGAGGCAGCCATTTGAATGAAATTATTTTCCATTATTAACCGCAATAATTGTACTTTCAAATAAAAGAAGAAATTTGAGAAAATATTCAGTATTTTTTTTTATAGCATTTTCAAAAAAAAAAGAAGTTATTTGGCGGACCCTATAATAATTGAGAGTTAGAATATTTGCAATAAATTGTTCTTTTCGAGTGTTTGAAAAAATCTACTTTAAGATGTTGAAGAGTTGATATCAATTTACAAAATGTGCATAAGTTTTCTTAATAACCCAGCAAAATAAGAGCTGAGGAAGAAGTAGTTAAACACTACATCTACTGAACACGAAGTTGTGAAAATTTCGGTGAATCATCAATGATTTTAACATTGGCGTGTCATTGGGAGGAAGTAGTTTGTTTCGGTGCTATGAAAAATCGATGAGGAGATGGACTTTTTCATTAGTTTACGGAAGTAGTTAAATATAGGGACTACAAAATAAATATAGGGTATGGCATTTTTTATGTTAAAAATGTGATTTTGAACACGCCATGAACTTTTATGGAAAATATGTTTTTAATAAGGCATTTAATAACTGCAGGAATCAACCATTTATGGACCAACTTAATAATTGTTTTTTTTACTAGTAGGGGTTAATATCAACATTTTTGGAAGTTGTTTAAAATGACTTCTTATAAATCAAAAAATTTGCAATATTAACTTTTTTGGATGTTCTGAAAAAGAGATTCGTAAAGAATAACATCCATTTTATTTTGCTGGGAAATTACATAAAAGTGTAGACAATAAATAAAACTATGTGAACCGTTAGTCATGGGGCCAGAACACCAAGTGGGGTCGGCATAAATTGATAAAATTTTACATAAGATTAATTTATTACAACGTGATATATTTTAAATAAGGAAGCCCAGTTTTGTTTCGATCAAATCAAATGGAATGAACTTTTTCGACACATTTGCTTTATCTTTTACCCGGACAATTGCAAGTGCCAAACCCCTTTGGACAAGTTTACTGGCCTGTGAATATCAAAGGGTTAAATAATTCTAAATAAAATTATTATTCAATTTTCTTTCTGAATCAATTATGTGTAGTTAAAATTTGTTTAGTTTGAGTATCCAGTTCGAATCGCTTTTAAAAAGAGAATCCACTTTCAATTTGGAATTTTTAAAAAGGAATTCGGAGTTATTTCTTAATTCCAAAACTCTTACAATACTTTTTAATTCCTGAAACCCCATACACACTGATTCCCAAAATACGTAATTTCGTTTTTTTTTTCAAGTTTTCAACTTTCAAATTCCACACAAATTTTAAATCGAAAACTTGAAAATTACGAAAATACGTATTTTGGGGCTCAGTATGAATGGGGTATAAGTCAGGTCTAATCTTAAATACTTGAGTATTATTTGGCACCCTTTCATGAGATCGATATTGACCGGATTGAGAAAATCCAAAAACGATTTGCAAGATTTTTTATTTGAAAATATGCCTCATTACCACAAGTGATTGCAAAATCACGGAATCCAATCATTAATAGTTCACAGAAAGATTCAAAGCATTATTACCTTTATAAAACATTTGATAGATAACAAATTGATTGCTCTTCTTTATTATCCATTTTACCATTTCATGCTCCCGTTGGAGCATTAAGAGAATTACATTTACTTGCAGCACCTTTCCAGAGAACTTACTTATGGAGTGTATGTGTCAATATATAGATGTATAGTATTGTACAATTCGCTATCAAATCAAATTGATTTCAATATTAGCAGGCAAAAATTTAAGAGGTTATTCTCTCACACGCTGGATGAAAGTGAATCATAGTTGCTGATATGTTTTTTAAATGAAATTTTTTAAATTCCTTTTTTTTAATTGTAATCATATATTTGAGTAGTAATCTGTAAGAACTAGGCTCGTTAGATGAAATAAATAAAGAAACATTTATGGGTTAAAGAGATTTATATTACAAAAAAGCTCTCAAGTTCTAAAAAGCTATAAATTGGATGCTATTGAACTTTGAAAGTTGAATACAGTTATTTTCGTTTACTGTAATTGGTATAACTATTTAATTGCAATACTTTATGAAAGCAAGCTTTTCGAATTAAAGCTTTTTATAACAGTATATTTAGTACCTAAGTTCGAGTTATTTTGCATGTACAAATTGTAATATCGTAAATTTATGTTTAGATAGTTTTTTGTTATATTATTTTATAGCATTTTTTAGAAAGCTTTTTGTTATTAAAATATACCACTAAACCATTAAGTAAGTCTAAAAGTCTTTGTTATATGCAAAATTAGATAAGCTTTAAGGAAGTTAATTATATGCTCTAGCAAACAAAAAGATTGTTAACATTTTTATATTTTATTTTGATGAAGAGCGTCCTTTTGTTTATAAACTTAAAAAATTTCAATTAAATTATCGTGAAAAAAGTGTTGCATTATTTTTTTTTTAAATGTGGTCAAATAGTAAGACCAAAATATAAACTTAAAGAGAGTTTTTCCCACAGATCGGCTGTCATTATACAGTAAACCCGTCTTGACAGTATAATGGCAGCCGATCCACTTTTTCAGACAGAAAAATAAAAACGGAAAAGCGATGGTAAGTTACTTTTACAGCTGGTGCAGGCTCTGGCAAAAAGTGCATTCCCAATTTCCAGTAATGGCAAAACAATAATAAAACAAATTTTTTTTTTTTTAGATTTTCCAAAATTTCATTTACATTTTATTGGTCATGCCAGAATTTGAACCCAGACTGTCAGAAAATCAGCAAGAGACCGGCCCACTAACCTAACGAGACATAAATATCATCAGAGAACAAAAATATGCCTTTTTATTTTGCTTGTTTTTACACAGTTTTAGTTGTTCTGCTTTTTTTAATTTTCCAATTTTGAGCTTTAAAGTATTTACTCGAATTCTTAAGATTTTTAAGCATTGACGGTGGGTTCTAAATGGCTAAATACAGTCTAAACTATATTCTATGAAATTTTAAAATATTTTCAAATAATTTCCAAAGAAATTTTAAACATTTTTGTCAATTTTTATTTAGTTTAGAATTTATTTAACCATCTCACACAGGCCATAAACTGCTTTCTTTTCAAATTTTTGATTTAAAATATTTTTTTAATAAAGGAATATATTTTTTCTTCAATTTTAATATTTATTTTTTAAATAAATGAATGACAACTGTTGGTTAGTGTTGAGAAAAACTTACCAATGCTAAGAAATAAACAAAAAGGTTTTTATAAAAAGCCTGAACTCGAAACCTTCCGAGTATAACCACTTTTAAACAAAGCGTCATAATTTTATAAATTTAATGTTCTGCCAGTGCTGACAATTTTTGACTGGGTAGTACTGGAAAAAGCACTTTTTGCAAGATCTGTTCTAAATTAATATCTTGCCAGTCATTTTTTATAAACCACATAAGTTTTCGCAAAATAAATACAGGCAGAAAGCATTTTTTAGTCAAAAATATGCATTAAAATATGCCAATTTATTCATTATAATATGCGATGCCGTTTTTGTATTTTTTTTTTTACAAATTTGTTGATTCACAAATGTTTTTAAACTTCCGAGCTGAGCATTATTTATGAAAACACTTTGAAGAAAAGAAGAATACAAAAAATTAACTTTAAAAAAATTACAGCCCCTTTGGAAGCAACATCTTATCAAAATTTCTAACTTTAGTTTCAATTAAGAGCGGCAGATGCAAAAGAGATACCCACTGGATGCAAACAAAAGGATACACAACATGTTGCATAATTGTATATTCTTATGTAAAATTCAAAATATATGTTTAAATCTCAACTACAACAACATGTTTATAGTCAATGGCAACATATACAAGGAAAATTTCATTGAAAACAGTGGGTGGTGCAAAGAAAAATTCATTCATAAGCAACTCCGAAAACTCAGCTGAAGCGCATGCCACTAAAAGGATGCTAAATGTTGCAAACAAGTTGGTTGGTAAAAAACTTTTAAATTTGACCAAGCTAATGTAGTCTTAAGCAACGCAGCGTATTGTTAACAAGTTTTAAGCGGTTACAAAATAATAACAAACGGATAAAAAATTGTTAAGAAGTGTTTAGTAACAAATAAAAAAAAAAAAGTTTAAAATTAAATATTCAAAAAAGAAAAAATTAAATATTTTTTAAGCTTAATAAAAAAAATAATTGTAAATCAATTTATGTGTGTTTTTTAAAGTGTTAATCCAAATAGTTGCATTCTTCTAATTGTTGCACCAAATATTATATTTTATTAAATGTTTACAATATGACCATAACATCCAGTGAATACAGTGATTTAATACAATATTTCTCAGTACAAAATTCATCAAATCATATAATATCATTAGCTCTAACTGTCAATGATTCCATTGTAGTGGGATTCAAGCAAAAAACCGTCACATTCGAACAACAACCGTGGAATATACTCGAGACGTATAATTCGTCTCTTTTCAATCAGTTCATCGATAATTCATCGAGTTCTTTGCAATTCACAACAAATGATACCCTAACGAATCGTACCACTGTGGCTACAAGACCACGCATTAGTACGGAAATACCCATATGGTTGATACCGTGTTATAGTGTTATATTGATATTTGCC
Organism: Eustalomyia histrio; assembly: GCA_949748255.1. Lineage (NCBI taxonomy): Eukaryota > Metazoa > Arthropoda > Insecta > Diptera > Anthomyiidae > Eustalomyia > Eustalomyia histrio. The sequence continues at coordinate 4,090,723 of OX456525.1, forward strand.
ATAGTGGGAAATTTATTAGTGGCTTCGACATTATTTCAAAACCGTCGTATGCGTACAATCACCAATGTATTTTTAGCGAATTTAGCAATTTCCGATATGCTATTGGGTGTTTTGTGTATGCCCATAACATTGGTGGGGACATATTTGAGACATTTTATATTCGGTGAATTGGTGTGTAAATTTATACAATTTGCTCAGGGTGAGTAGTACTATTATTTATATATTTTGTGCATATTTTGTTATAGTAGTCATTAATAAGTGGTTTGCCAAATTCTAGATCTGTACGAATTTCTTAAATTTTTAGAATTTGAACTTCTATCGATTTTTTATTTTTTTTTTGCTTTTGATAAAATAAAAAAAAAAAAAATAAATAAAATTAGCAACTTCCTGGAACTTTTATATCTAATACTTCTATTTTTGTACTTTATTGCGGTAATCCAAAATAGTTCTAAAGCGTTCCCGTACTCAAATTGTATATAAATTGTTTTTGTTTGGGCCGTTTTGGGTTAATGCAGAATAGTATAAAAGCGAGAGTTTTAGTGTAATAGTTAGTGCGTTGGACTGTTAAACAGAAGGTTGCGGGTTCCTTCCCCAGCAACGGCAACATCAATCCAACCTCATACATACAGCAACGTCATTCTTCGGTGACTTCGGCGGGCACCAATAGATTTATCATCAATTAGTAGAAAGAATTTTCTGAGTCTTGCTTCCCTTTAAAAAAATTTGTAAATATCTCTTTTTTTACTCGCACCTTTAAAGGAAAAATCTGATAAAGCTAACCTCACTTTGATTTATTGATTTAAAATTAAATTTACTTATGAACTGTCTGTTTTTTTATATTCCCCATCAACTACATATAAGTTAACAACAATATTAATTAATGTCATTTTTCTTACAAACAATTAACCATTTAAGCTGCATCAGCAGTAAAATAAAAACCCGGAAATTAATATTAAGCCTAAGGCAAATAACCTTTTCTTTTTTTTTCTTTTAATAAGCAATAACCTAATTTAATTATATTAAACTGCATCAGCAGCAAATAATAATTCAAAAGAATTAATATTTTAAATCTAGGTTAAATAATTTAGTTATAAATATAGTAAATTGTAATTTTTAGTTGTTAATAAAACTTTATACAATAAAGATGGTCATTTAATTAAGACCGAAAAAAAAACAAAAAAAAAAAAAAAATTTTTTTTTTTTAATTTTTCCAAAAGGAAAAATAATAACTTATATAAAGCCAGCTCTCAGATGATATTTGAGAGATATGTGTTTAATTTTCTTTCCCTTTTGCTGTAAATACAACACCAAAAACTTGCCAGTAATATTGATTGTTCTAATTAAAATATATTTTAAAACAATTCTGCATCGTAGTGAAGTCTTTTCTTTATTGTTGATCTGTATAAATTTTAAGCGGTACACTGCAGAACTGTTAAGAATTTGTTGAATATAAAATTAAAACACAATAATAAGATGCGAAGAAAGTTGATGAAGGTTGTAGTTGAGCGGAAAATGCATTCCACTCGGTATTACAAAAAAATATAATTTTTCTATTCATGTAAATGAGAAAAATTTTCATTATCTCGAATCTGTGTATTTTTGACAAAGCACTTATTTAAAGAGCAAAAAATACAGTTATCGTTGTAAAAAATTGTTGAAGTGCGATCACCTCTCAACTGACTTCAAAGGACTTATCCCGCACTGGCTACACGACAGCGATTTTATGAAATCCATTTTTAAGTGTCCGGTTTGAGGCCAAGTCCCTGCGATGCTTAGTTTTCAATAATAATGCTATTCCATAAATCTAGCCAATTATGGTCAACTTACTGGTGGAAATATTTTTCTTTAGCTCTTTTGGTTTACAAAATATGCAGCAACAGGAAGTATATACTTTAATACCGGCCCTGAATTTCGAATTGGATAAGTTTTTAGACTGCTTTTATTTCAAAAACTAATCATCACAGAAAGAATACACAGCAAAAACAGACATTACCAAGTAATTAAGGTAGTAAGTAGCACACAAAGGATCTCACTAATAACAAGGCTTTTTAGTCGCTTAATTACTTATGATCGCGATGTCCTAAAATTCATAGGTGGTCATTACCCTCTCGCTTACCAAAAAAGTGAGAATAATGAATTACCAGTATGGTTACTTATAGTGAAGAAATAAGTGCTTACCCACTATAATAAAGTAAGAAGTTATGCTTAATAAAACAATACCTTAATCAAGTAAAATTTTCTTACTTAAAGAAATCGACAAGAATAATTTCTATTTAAATTATAAAAAAATCTTTAAATTATCTACTTTTTAAACTCAAAAATTTAAGTTTATAATTCAATGCTATTTCTCATACAAAGGCTTTAAAATATACAAATTTTTAAAAAATCAATTTTACAGCAGATAATTTTCTATTTTGTTGTAGTTTTTCAAAGCAAATTAATAAATATAATGGTAAAAAAAAACACTTAACAGTAAATCATTATTTTGCTTGCACATATAAGTATTTATTTCACCCATTATCAGTAGGTCTTTAATGTGTTGTTTAAAGTAATGAAAAAAGTAACTACCTATCATTACATGGTAATCTACACAGTAACGACCTGACATTACCATGTTTTTGCTGGGTAGTTATTTTATTTGAAATATCTTTCGTAACTTGAAAACTAAAGGGGTTAAATAAAAATGGTTAAAACTTTTTCCAAAGAAGTAAAAAAACATTCAAAAATAGATTTTCACCTCTAGCATTTTTCTTAGGTTTTGAGCGATTTTTTTTATTCAAATTATTTCGTATTTCAAGTTTGGCGATTTTTTTTTTATTTTTTTGCCAATTTCATTTTTTTTTTCATTTTCAGTATTTTTTTTTAAAGTATTTTTTTTTTTAAATTTAGTATTTTTTTTAATTTTGGTAATTTGTCGCTTTTGGCGACTTTGAAAATTTTGGCGATTTTTTTTTAAATTCAAGCAATTTTTCCTTGGCGATTCTAGCGATTTTTTTTTTTTTGGGGAATTGTTTAAGCGATCTATGACTGAATATAAATATTTGCTTACGACCACGTTTTCCTTCATAACTCAGGAACCAAATGAGTCTCCACCTTAAAATTTTGCAACAAATGTAGAGAGGCCTTAATTTTAACATATATTTTTTCAGAATTTTAAAAAAAATTAGATTTTGACATATGGGTCTTTGAAGATTAAACTTAAAAAAATGATTTTTAACCTTTTAATACAAAAAAACTTTTGGGTTGCCATTTTGAAGATAATGTTTTCACCTTTAAAATGGTACCAATAGAAATATTTTAGGTTGTATAGTTTAGATGTTATGGGCGACTTTGTATGGACACTTTTTCAATATTTTGACGTTTTTGCAAATTTTCATGACGTCATATTTTGAAAACCGAAAGGGTTTGGGGTCGAAAGGTAAATGATTTGATAAACACTACCCATTTATAATATTTGTGGTAAATTTCATTAAAATCGGAGATGACGAATGCTGTGCGGTTTGACATGGAATGGCTCTACATTAATATAAAAAAAAAAAAAAACAAAATTATCATTTATTTGTGTTTATTTTGTCTTGGAATAGTAAAGTGTTCTGATCAACAGCTTAATTTTTTTATCGCATAAAAATTAGCATTTCATATATAACAAGAATAATATGCTTAACTAAGAACTTGATTAGACCCTCTCTTAAAAATTTTGGAACTACAAAAATATGTGTCTAAATGATTTATGTTAGGCCTTGCATGCAGTCGAAGTATTTGTCACATATAACATATATTTGGAACGCTGTGCAGTAGAGAATTAAATATTTAACATCAGATTTTAAGGATGATAATCAAATGTTTAAACCTGACTTTGTGATCTTTGCAACCATTGTTTATCGCACATTGTGTAATAACTTGTTACTTAACTTATAAAGCTTATTCTTACGCAGCAGTTTTAATGTTATTCCCTAAAAATGTATCATCATGTTGATTTGAAGAGATAAGTCAGCATTTTTATAAAAAAAAAATTTTATATAAATTTATTTACAACAACAGCTCAACTTTATACACTTTTTTTATTAGTATTTAATAATAGTGTTGTTTACATGAGGCAATTGTGTAAAATGGGTTAAGAAACATAAATGTAAATAGTGTATATGTGAGCGTTTTATGTATGCCAATATATGAAAATAGTAAAATATAAAACGGAACTATGAAATTCCATAAATCATGATAAACTTAAATTTATGACTTGCAAATAAACAACAAATATGGAGCAAAATTTACAAGTGAGTGTTCGTGTGTAAACAATTTAAAAGTATTTTATCTATAAATTAAAATCTATTTGTCATTTCTATAGCTGTAAGTCTACATAAAAATGTTGTAAAACTAGTCAATACACATGAAATATTTATACAAATGGACAGCATATAATAGGGATAAGTGGGGATTTATCTAAAATGATCAAGGCATACTTTTTGAGATTTATTACAGTACATAATAATACGAGAAAATATCTTAAAAATGTTGCCATTTGAAGGAACTTAACATATTTTTAACCAAAACTACATATCAAATATGTAGCTGTGTATGTATTAATATATTTTAAGAATAAAAAACAGCTTTTACGACTGTTAATATATAAATATTTTTACGATTGTTAATACATAAACATTTGTTAAATAATGGTTTAGAACCGGTATTATAGTAAACACTTAAGTTAAATCTGACACTAAGTGAAATTCGTTTTACAGATTTTAGGATTTTAAAGTGTTTTAAGGTCCACTTATTTTTACTTCATATGGTGTGTTTTTAACCCATTTTGTACCAGGCTACATAAATGTTTAAATATATTAATGAAATTTTAGTGGCTAGTTGAAAATAGGCCAAAAATAATTTTTTGCCTGAGATTTTCCTGGATAGAGCAATTTTCTAAGTAATATGATATGAAATATAATAAAATATTTGACAAATAAAGTTGATTTTAAAAAGCTATAGATGAATAAAAAGATCAAGGAATTTTATTGTTAATTTTATTTATTTCTATTCATTGAATACTTAAAAATGGTAGTTCACACAAAATTGTTTTAAGTTATTATAACTATTTTAAATTTTTGTGGTAAGCCTTAAAGCATATAAATTTGCTTTAGATTTAGCGCAAGTATAGGCAGTATGCTTCTTACATATTTTGAATCTGCGATAGCAGTGATTTACACTCACTGGCATACCTTTTATTTTGGGCAAAGTTGGTCTTCGTCACTTTCATTTTCTTCATCAGATGAAGTGAATTCGGTATTTGTTACCGGTTCGACGGATAAAAACAGAGCTTTGGTTATACAATGCAATTTCCATGCATTTACACAAGCACTGTCCAAGTAGGTAACCCAAAGTGGTTACCACCACTTTTTCCGTGTGATTCCTATCCGTGATATTCCTATCCTAAGTGATAGCATTATCATGCAAGTGAACTCCGCCCATATATTTATTGTTTTTTTTATCGTATCGCATTACAATTCTAATAGCATTCAGCTAATCATATTTCGTAGCTAAAGCAATATCTGCATTGTTTACGGTTAAAAGGTTATCGAAATGAACAGTATATTGTCTAGGATACTCACAAGCTGACGTTAGACTCATAATCACGCTAGCACCTAGGCCAAGTTGTTTTGAAAAAATTAAAGTATTTAAAAAAGCTACACTCACCAAAACAATTTGTAATTACAACAGAAAATTTTTTAGAGAACAAATTTTGGAAATAATAATTTTTAATCAACAATCTCTACAAAAGATTAAAGTGGAATTGAACAAATTTACAAATTTTGCTACTAACTTTTTTCTGAGTGTACTTGAATGTTTTGTTTTGTTTTCATTCAAATTCGCTTAAGTAATTAATATGTCACCTTGTATTCATTTAGTGCGCTAATTACCCTAGCGGTCGAGATCTTGACCAGCAATATTCAAGGCTGTCTGGCGTCAGCCTTGATATATTGGCTTGGAAAGCCAATATATCAAGGCTTGGAAAGACAATATATCAAACTTAATTATGAATTGAAAAAAGTTTAATTTTATAACCTAATATTTTTAATTAAAATAGCAAAAATTTGTGGTCGATATCTCGACCGTTTGTGGTCGAGAACTCGACCGTTGGTACAAAATGGGTTAATAAGCTTTCCAACGATATATAATATCTGTATGTAAGCATCATATATTAATAGTTGAAATGTGTTTTTCGATACAAATACAAAATGTACTATTTTTCTTCAATTTTGGCTTTTTCCTTTATCATACTATTATTACCCCCAAAAAACTGTGTCAGTTGAAGCTAGCGAATTTGTTTAATATGTATATTTTGCTATTTCCGGAATTTGAACTCAAAAATTCGAAGTACTAGGCTACCTTTCTGACTTATTTTGAATTTATATATTTTGTTATAAAAGTATAATGACTACAATCCACAATTCGGCTGTTTCTATTGAAACCCTAATTTGTTGGTATATTTGATCAAAATAACCGTACAATCAAAATAGTTTCTATTTTTAACTGTATTTTAACTGAAAATGTAGTTTAAAATAAATGAAAAATCACTTAATAACCGGTCTAAGAACTTTTCCGTTAGATCAAAAGAACTTATAATTTATTTTTCAATGTTAAAAAATTAACGTACAATATCCGTAAAAAATTTACTATTTTCTATTTATTTTAACGGTGTAAAAACTAAGCACATATCCGTAAAAACAAAAGGTATATTCTTTATTTGTTTTTTTGCTGTCAATAAATCGACTACAAAATCCGTTGAAAGGAAGGACTTTTTCCTTTATCTCACTTTTCTTTTAACTCTCAAAAAGTTAACTACAAAATCCATTAAAAAGAATGGCTTTTTCCTTTATCTCAATTTTCTTTTTACTGTCAACTATTTTACAATGTCTGTAAAAAGACTTTTCATTTATTTTTATTTTTCATTTAAATTATCAACCCATTAGCTTGAAAAAGAAAAACATTTTTTTAACAAAATAATTTGTATGAAAATATTAACTTTAACAGCAAATCCGTATTTATATGCAATTCATTTTGAAAAAAAAGTTGTTTTAAGTATTTAAATATTTGAACATTTAAAAAAAAATGTACGGATAACTTTTGAAATAAACTGCAAAGAAATATTTCGAGTGTATCCGTAGTTACCGCTTTTGAATATCGAGAATTATTTAATAAATTGTACTAATTTTTTAGTACATTATTATGAGTCAGATTTTGGGATGACCTACATAATATTTAGGTTTTGGTGTTTGTGTTAAGTTTGGGCTCTGAAATATGTAGTAAAATGTTATGGCATATACGTTTTTTTGTAGAACATTTCATTTCCATTCTCCCCCTT